>JAGKTI010000444.1:109954-124260 GCA_018397915.1 Birgus latro
CTACACTATCACAAAGTACTATAACACTTGTATTGCTCTTCCACAGTACTGAATTTGTAAGTTAAATATTTACATTATTGTTCTGGTAAGTTTAAGTGCAAGTTAAAGTACTATTAAATAATGTTAAAGCAAGAAATAAAGTCTTATAACCAGTTTACCTGATAGGCGTTGGAATATTGCCTTGTTTATTTGTTTGTTAGTAGACACAGATCAGCTGACCGACCAAAACTTTCAAGATGGTGGAGGCTGCCTGGTCAAGCACTGACTGAGGAAATTTATTTGATAAAGTTTGTATGTTCAAGTGTCAACAAAACTCCCATTTAACACATTAATAACCATTCTTATATATGTGATGATGATGATGGGGAGCATAATACTTCCTCTTAGCTTACAGATGCTTCGTCACTAACAGGTTCATAGCGATTTTACAAACAAAACTATAACCTAGTCTCTACACCCAAAGAATCTTTAATGTTTCATCATACACAATGAATTTGGTGAAGTTCAACCTCCCCATAGGAGAGAAAAAAGTCCACAGTTGGAGCAGTTGTAGTATGGAGTTGGAGTGGTCGCCATCTTCTTTGTTTATAAACATGGAAGTGCGCCAACCGATGGCATGCGTCGTTTGCTGAGTGTCAGCTGCCGGCTGGGTGCGTCGAAGTTCAGGGAATATGACAAAGTGTGAGACAAACCGGAAACTTTTTCTTGCGCGAAAAACGAGGCGTCGAAAAACGAGGATTTACTGTATACATATACATATACACTCAACCCTCGATTTGGCAGTCCCCCACTTCCTGGATTTCAGATTTCCCAGATACGGGCTGAGGCCAAACAATATTATCAAATGCCAGACAAATGCCCATACAAGTCCGGAAAAAGTCCAGCCATTATTCTCTCATATAAAACTATAAGCAGTCTGCTGCACAACACAGTATATACTTTATATATACAATAAATATATTTCTTTTCACCAAATTTCAGAGTACCAGTATAATGAATACAGTAATAAAGATCAACTGAATGTGCCACTAAAGAACAATTGATTTCATTCATACTATACCAATTATGTAATTACTTCAACCATAAAATATTTCAATAATAATTTTCCTACATGGATCACATGCCAAACCATTAACAAAATAATACTCTCACTTGTAGCTATGTAGATGTATGACACTACATTACCTGTATAACCTCCATTAGAGTTTGATACCACTCCAATGAGTCTGAGAAAGCCTTACGGGCCTCCACTTGGCACCCATAGTTATAGGCTTCCTTTATTTTACACGTGTCTTCTGCTCCCCAATCTTTATACAGCTTTAAAAGGTTGGTTTGCAATCTCACAACTGTTGGATTTGCTTTGATTTCATCTGGGGAAAAATACCAGTAATCAGAAGTTAATAAATCAATACCTAAACGTTCCTATCAAAACATCTAATTTCTACTTCTACAATACAAAAAGTGCAGAGATCTCATAACACAACATACTGCAGTGAAAGGTGTACAGTGATGGCTAATGGGTCAGAATTTAATTTACCACTGTTTTGAAAAGCTGGAGCAGTTACTATGGTTTACTGTTATCACAGAGCCTGGGACAAAGGAAGAAGGAAAAGAAGAAAAATTCATCCTCCTGATCTTTTTTTCCAACTAAGAAATGCAAGGGTGGGAAATAAAAGAAAAGGAAACAACAAGTTAACTACTGTATATATCATTACCAGTAACAGTAACTTATAATACTGTGCATGACTACCAATATATAATTTCTCGAGGTCATGTTTTGAGTGCGTTGGTGATGCAGTGAGCAGGGCCTCCCTCAGCTTCACCACACTGTTATGATGGGGATACACACGCTGACCCTCTTCTGCCCAGTACAACCGCACACCACTGTCAGCCTGTACTTCTGTGTACAGCTCACATACTGCAAGTACATCAAGAATAAAGGGTACAGTAATGATAATGGTGAAAGTCACTGCCACACTTCTCACCTCAGTGCAAATAAACAACACAAATCAAAAAGGATGCTACTTACTTTCTTCATATACAAGACAGCCAATCCTCAATGTAGTCAGGGATGGGTTCAAGCAAAATGTTTGTTTATTAAAGGTGAACCAACTCCTAACTGCGACATAATTCCAAACATATTTTATTTATTACTTGTATTTCTAATCTGTAAAGAAAAAGTTAATTCATCAACACCTTAACCCCCATCTATTGGGTAACACCTATACACGTCACAATTTGGCTGCCATGGGGCCGGCCATGTGACATCTATACACTCAAGTGTTTTCCCACCACTGTTAGAACTGGCCGCCAGTTCATCTTGCAACCAATGGGTAGGGAGAGAGTCCCTCCATAGCACACAGCGAGAGTCAGTCTGTCCCGTGCTTTTGCCAGGTTTACAACGATGTCTTCAGTTTTCTATTTGTCTGATTCCATCCGTGCCACCTATAGCCAACTGCATCATCCACCCCTGCCAAGCCTCTTTCCAAGGATACTAGAATAGGGCTTAGTGATGGTGACATAAGGCATGGCTTAGATGCAACAGTGTCTAGCTTATCTAGCAGTGGAGAAGTTTTCACATTGAAAGCAAAGCCACAGTCGGCGCCGAGGGCAGACGCATGAAAACGCTTGCTCTTGCGGCAAAAATCAGTTCTCTTCCTTATGTCATTACTCACCAACACAACGACCTAGAGACCTGCCGATACTTTCATTAGCAAGAGAAAGAGTTGATGAGTAAAATGGTTGTTAATTTGCTTCCCTAAGTTCTACAGTTTCCAAGATATTAAGATTTGAAAACAAGCAATTTTCAGCGGTTTCTCAGAAATTGCACGTAGTGAGGTGATGACTGCGTTAAAAGCAGCCCGGCATTTGAGAGTTAATACTATAACACCTAAAGAAAAGGGGTTAAATCACCAGCACCATAATAATGAATCAACTTTAACCCCTTCCATTAGATTACAGTACCTAGTATATACTTTTATTCTACTTCTTATTCTTCTGGTTTCCCACATAATTTCACTCAATTCAGGGATGACTTGGGCCTGGAGGAGTTAGACTGCCAGCACCTCCATCAAGTCCCCCCTGAAACAAATAAAACTCCTGGATACTATCAAGAACAAAAGATAAGACACTGTACTTAGGGGGAATGCATAAGAATTATCTTGTACAGTAGCTACTGTCAGAAGCCACATTGCTCCATCCTCCTATGGCAAAGTACATCCTCTTGTCTTTTTACTTAATTACATAATCTTTTCAGAGTAAACACATGAACATAAACTGTCTATCTACCTATCTATTGCCAGACGCCTCAATCCCGCACGGGGTGGCCACAAACAAATCGCCTCCATGTCACTCTGTCCCCTGCCATTTCACTACCACGCTCCCAACTCACACCCCCCTCTCTCATATACCTCTCCACTCCATCCCTCCATCTCATCCTTGGCCTCCCCCTCCCTCCACCTCACTCACATACACTCTCCTCATTAGTCTCTCACTCTCCATCCCCTCCACATGGCCAAACCACCTTAATGTATTTCTCCTAACACTATCTATCACATCTACATCCACACCACAATGCTCCTTCACATCCTCACATGTCTGTCTGTCTCTCCATGTAATTTCACATGCTCCTCTCAAATAACTCCTTTCCACTGCTCTCACTCTTGACTTGTGTCCTTCCAACATGGTCCAGCTCTCACTCTTGACTTGTGTCCTTCCAACATGGTCCAGGCTTCACTTCACTGTACATTTTACTAATAAATAAATAAAACTATAGTAAAATGAATAAAATTAACTTACTTTTTAAAATGAGATCTTTCTGCCCTTCTCCTAGCTCATACGCATTCTTGAAGGCTTGAACAGCCTTTTCTTTGTTTCCTAGGCCTTCATAAATTTGTCCCAGTAAACGATGAGCATCCACAGCCTTTGGACGCACAGACAGAAATTCACTAAGGTAGCGTCGAGCACTTTCACACTCGCTGATGTTGAAGTAGAGCCGTGCTATGTTGTATCCTCGCAATTTACGCTGAAAGTAGAATTGAGTATAAATATATGCTGCACTCTGAAGCCCTACATCTACACAAAACAACTCAGCAGTGGTTGACCAGTTAGCATCAATGACAGAAGCTCCTGGTCCACCGACACCAGGGACTGAACCATAGTAGGGGCAGCTGGTATGACTCGACTTAGGTGTCCTCCCACCCTTTGTGGACTGGTAAGTAAAATGGGTACCTAGGGTAATACCTAGGGAAGACAGCTGTGGTGACCTGGACGATGCAGTGGACTTGCATCTCATGATAGCGAATGAATAATCTGCCCCATGGTCAAAGGCCTTCATTAAGAGGGAGGAGCACAGCTACTAAGCATTTTATAGCATCTGTTCCCACTTTTACCTTTAATACATGGTATGTCCCTAACGGGGTGGGTAGATAAGCTAAATTAAAGTGATTGTGCCACCATAATCTTGGATCAAAATTTTTTACAGGAAAAAATGTTACCATATGATCAGAGACAGAAATTACTGCCTTTCCTGTCATACTTTTCTATTAGTACTATATTAACTAAAATGTACTACATACAGTTACATCTTCTGCTTGCATGAATATGAGGTCTGCTCAGAAAGTATCAGACCCTAGACTCTACAAAAATATATAGCTAACCTGCTGAGCTAGGACACTAATCCTCCTTAAAGTTGATTCCTTCTGACTTGATACACAGCCCAACATTGTTTCCATTGCCTGAAACATTTTTCAAAGTCGATTTTCGGTACCTCCTGCAGGCACTTTGTTGCATTTGTCATTATCTCTTTTCTCGTCTCAAATCGCAAACTCTTCAGAGGAGTTTTGAGCTTGAGGAATAACCAAAAGTTGCACAGAGCCATGTCTAGTGAGCAGGGAGCCTGCCAGACCTGCGGGATGTTGTGCTTAGTAAAAAATTCCTGAATCAGTTCAGAAGAATTGGCATGGCGTTGCCATGGTGCTGCTTCCAAATTACCACTTTCCAAAGGTCTGGTTTCTTCTGCCAAGCTGCATCAGGAAGACAATGGATAACATCGAGGTAGTAATGTCTGTTGACAGTCTGACCTTCTAGTGTGTCTGTGATGCACAAGACCATAGCAGTCGTAAAAAAAAACTGTCAACATGCATTTCATATTGCCGAGTTGGAAACTGCACCATGACAATGCCCCTGCCAATTCTTCTCAACTGATTCAGGAATTTTTGGCCAAGCATAACATCCCACAAATCTGGTAGGCTCCCTACTCACCAGCCATGGCTACCTGCATGTATTTTGGTTATATATTCCACAAACTCAAAACTCCACTGATGGTTTCCTGAGTTGACATGACAGAAAAGATTATAACAAATGTGATGATGCACCTGCAAGAGATACTTAACACCAACTCTGAAAAATGTTTCAGGCAGTGGAATGACTGCTGGGCTATGTGTGTGAGGTCAGAAGGGGCCTACTTTGAAGGGGATTAGTGTCACAGCTCAAAGAGGTTAGCTATTTATTTTTCTAGAGTCTAAGGTCAGATACTTTCTGAACAATCCTCATATTTCTAGCTTACAGGAAACTATTAGGCTCAAAGTAAAGCCACCTGAAAAGGAAAGAAGAGTAATAAAATGTGACAGGAAAGATGGGAGAAATAGTAGAGAGGACAGCAGACACAGAAAAGAATAATAATAAAGGTGAAGAAGCAGGGAACACTACATCATGTGAGTGGATAATGGCCACCACCATCTACCTCTGAGTAGTAAGGATAGACTTGTTTACACCAGTGCTGGTGTACTACCAGGGGAGAGCAGCTGATTTGGCCCCTAAACCCATTCATCTCCAAGTTGTTCTAGTTAGGTTAGAACAGACTAAGCTAAGCTAAATTACTGGCACATAAGGTTAGATTAAGTTAGGCTTGCTATGACAAAACAATCTTTGGGTAAAATTAACCTGAAAGCCAACACAGCAGATAGCCATTTGCTATGGCTGGCATGTAAAACTGGTGATGATGTACAGCATTATTAATACAGTACAGTATCTTTCAGATTAACATTACAAATCCGAGCAACTACAGTATATACACCTGTCACTATTTTCATTAGGTTAGAATTTACAGTACTTACAAAAAAGTATAGGTGAAAATTATATGCATGGAAGCTCTTAAGAAATCACCTAAAATATCCTCACATTTGCTAAGACAATATAAAGAATATGGCTGCAGGCTGAACAGGTTTAAAACCTTTACACGAAACTGTATGCCAACCAATTAACCCCTCCATTATGATGATGTATTTCATATTTAAATCATAATATCTCTAGATGATTTCATTTAACTCTAGAGACATATTAAAAAATTGGTAGGGTTAAATTTTCCCCCTCATTAACTACAAGGTGGATATCTGTGCTTCATCATAAACAGTAGTCTGATATCAGCTAACTCATAACAAAATTAAAGAAATCCTTGAGTTGAATTGGTTATCTTAAATCTAGTTCATGATGTCCATACAAGTAAGGTATGACAGAAAACGGTAATCCTTAATATAATAACAATAATAATAGTAATAGTAAATAATAATAATTTGATTTTATAAATGACTGGGAACAGCTTAATGTTTCTAATAAGCAGCTTACTGTAATAACGTTCATGGCTACATTCCATTTTATTTATCAGTGCTAATTACATGGTATTTCTGAAATGTTTAAATGTAATAAAATAATTGCATCAAAAGGCTTTTTCATGTTTACTCACCTGGTTGGCTACCCCATTACAATTTACAGTACGGCTCGGTAGGAATCTGCTTTTTAGAAGCAGGGCAGCCCATATACCTGCTGGCACGCCAGCCCCATTCCCTATACACACCATCATCTGAATATACTATTGAATAGGGGCTGATGTCATGAGCTTTCCCACCTATGAGATCAAGAGCTATCACAGAGTTTGTCCTGGCATCATAAATAAAATTATTATGGTTGAAAAGATACACAAACTACATACATGGTACAGCCAAACATCCCATTATACTCAACTCACCTGGACATTTTCATTAAATATAAATATTTCAAATACAGTACTGCAGGGGCAAAACAAGGGGGAAATCAATACACGGGCAAACTGGTGCCTTTGTCCTTCGTACGATTACGTGGTCAAATCCAGCAAAGGCATGATACTAAACTCTACTTTGTTATAAGCCAAATAATTATTGGCGGGGGTCTGGTGCGGGTATTCTTGTCCCTGATGTATTTCACATACTCACCTCTTCCTCACTCCTCACTTTGCTCAGTAAATCCCGGACATGGCGATCCACGTCCTTTTTTGACCGCAACATTGTCACAGAATCATTACTTTCAGAATAATAAGGGTTTAAAACTGAGATAAGCAGCCCGCACAATCACTCAGCGTAGGAGCTGCACAACATGAAGTAATAGTATTTCTTGATTGCAAACTGAATTTATGTGAATGTTTGATCCATTTAAAATTATAAAAATGTATTTCAAAATATTTTCCCATTGTTAAGATGCTAAAACTACTAATATATAACGAACTGCATTTTTACTTGTTAAGAAATTATATTCTCTAAATTCAAAATGACTAGATGCTGCTTTCTGATACCAACGCTTCTTATGACAGGCACCATGTAGTGTACTCGTGTGGAAAATTATATGAGAATTATAATATATAATATCGAACACCACATCATTACAAGAGAATAATATTTATTGGCATAAAATGAATGATTTTGTTGGCACCATAGAAACTGATTTTTGAGGGGGAGACTTATTTGTTCTGTGTGCATAGATATGTTATTGAAATAAAAGTGACACCACAAACTAGCAGACCCACGAAAGCTGAGTTCATTACATTACTGCTTTCAAGAGGTGCAAGTGGTACCTGGATAAAAATAAAAACCGACATAAACGAGAATACAGTATATACGACTGAGGTGTTGTATTCTTGTTGGGTAAATGAATTACGCAGAACTCCAGCATTTCTTTAATGTTGTATGATGGTCTAAATCTTCAATATGGCATTTATATCTCAGTAATGCCGACGCAGATTTATACAAGAGAATATTAAAATGTCGTATTAAGGAAAAGGTGGTAAGAAAACTATGCCAAGAAAGGCTCCTAATCCAAGAAACTAATCAATACCTAAAATTCTAGAGTCCAAGAAATTAACCCTTCTACTTCAATATCTCCTTTCCTTCCGGAATCCGAAAATGGATGTATGCGACCCATTCTTTCAACATTAAGTATAGTATTGAGACCCAGCATAATTCATCATCATTCACATCTTTTTCTTACTTAGGGATAAACTGATAAGAAAATGCTGCCGTGGTCATTCAGATGATGATGATTTAGATTTGCCTCCCCATTGGGAGGACACGGGCAAAAACAAAAGCCCGTCAGAGAAAAGCTATACAAAGGTCATTCAGTGTTTTGAACTGCGCGCCATATGATACTCGCAATCTCAGATATCACATAAGCACAGTATGTTGTTCGTTGTATGCAGTCGATCACTTATTATTTATTTGATGTTTCATTATCGTATATGTTAGGAGAATCACTTTACTAATTACGGACACATCATATTACCCAGATAACCTGACAAGCAGAAAATGAATTCATTTTTGTCCGACTATATGCAGAAATTCTAGCACAGGTGTAAACATAGAGTGAGAAGAGCAATTCGACGTTAGTAAACAGAAACAGAGATGACGTGTTGAGTGGTGGTAGGTTGTCCTTTCTCAGGCTTCATCACTTCACCATCAGTAGTCATGGAATCGTCATATAATGCACGTTGTCCAGGTAGGTGTGGGAAAAACTAAGATTTGTGGCTGCTCCCAAGCTGGGTTCAGTAAAAAAATCAACGTAGAATATATGGTCCGATTTGAGTTTTGGGTAATTCTGATATTTTCCGGGGTAAATCCAAATATGTATATGTGTTATATATTTACGTGTGTTGACTTTGCAATACTTTAGGGGTTATTTACGTTGCTTATTGTGACTATTTTATAGGATGAAGACGTGTGAAAGAGTAGGTTAATACAGGCTTCCATATCAGATCGTCGTAGGGATCAAAACATTTGTAGTAATTTAGGTATTGATAAATAGATTGTGTGGGCTTTTATTTCTGTAATTATATAGAAAATATTGGTAGATGATTTTAGCATCAAACTCTAGTGTTTGGATTACTTGTCTTTGTTGTCAGTTAGAAAAATATTAATTTTTGTGGGGATATGGATTATTAGTGGCTCAAGCTTATTAATTTGCAAATCTTGTCAAATGGAACTGCAAAAGCCACGGACAAATTGAAGTTTCATACAACCATGGAATCCTGGAATTTCCTTTTGACTATACACAGCTCACCTTCTTGTGCCATTTTTACTAAATATAAGGAGTGGGAGTCAGGGTTGTTTAGCTTTGCTGTCTGTTGTCGAATCTACGCCCACACTAGATTAAGTTAGATTAGAGTAGATTAGGTTAGTTTAAGTTACATGCAATGAAACGGAGATAGGAGCTGGAATAAACTGTTTCAGCCATGCTTCTTGCACCCAACCCCCACTCCTCATCTACTTAGTACCGGTACTAAAATGTGCATTTGCGACGATTACGTATTTAGCTAGCAAAAACGGCAGTAGAAGGTAAGAAGTGAGAGTTACTCACCTGGTTAAACCAGGTGAGTAACTCTTCTGAGCAGATCCATCATCCACAGGTAGGCAACTGCTTCTGTGGGACTGCCGTATAGCCTAGGTACATACACTATCATCAGGGAACTGACACCCCCTTGTGGTAGAACAGTAGCAGTACATAAAATGGGAATCACACACTGAAATGCAGTTACATAATATAAGGAAGATATGAATTTTTTCAGTGTTTCAGACTTAAATACCACATATTTACCAGATCTCCAGTACAATACCATCTCTTTAGGTGTCTCAAATACCTTAACATACAGTACTTGCTCTTGTACTGTATACAGCGACTTGGAAATGCTATCGTGACTGCTGTAGTTTTAGCAACCTGCATTAAAATCGTTTATATGATTAATGCAGTGAAAAAAGGATTTTTAAATTCATACTGCAGTATTTGTTATTTGATATGTTGACGTTACGTTCCTAATCTTTACGATGATAGTGGATGCAGGTCTTGTTAGTCCTGTATGTCCAGATTGCCATTTTCAGACCAGCATGAATAATTATCTCTAGTTTTTCTTGAAAGATCTGAAAAAAAAAAAAAAAAAAAGAGAACCCATCATGTGGAAGCCTGTAAGCTACTTTGCAGAATGGTGCATGGGTAGGAATTAAAGGATTGCATTCTCTTTGGCTTCAGGATCTTACATAACACCTAATCCTCAACTCTTTATTTTACCAGTTTCAATTTATTATCACCTCTTGTTATTTATGCAAATTTTGTCAGTAGGCTATTATAGTTATACTGTATAATTCACATATACCGGTATACAAATAAGTACAGTACAGTACAGTATGAAGTGTTAGCAAAATAAGTTACTAAGAAAGTGGTGCTTCAAAGACTCCTATGCTGCCTAAGTAAGGTCAAAGAATAGTGCTTACTTAAGGAAGCATTTTCTGTAAGAATTAGCTAGGAGAGAGAGGAGAGGCTGAAAATTCACCATTACTGGCTGCTTCCGAATATTGGACAGATTATAGTGGCCTCGTCATCATTTGCCATCATACATGTGATAATGATTCCTTTATCTATCTGTCTGTCTGGTGGCAGATGCCTCAATCCCACAAGGGGTGGCCACAAACAAATCGCCTCCATGTCGCCCTGTCCCCCGCCATTTTGCAGTCCTACCCTCATCTCACACCACCCTCTCTCATATACAGTACCTCTCCGCTCCGTTCCCCCATCTCATCCTTGGCTTTTCCCTCCCTCTCCCCCCCTCCACTTCACTCACATACACTGTCCTTGTTAGTCTCTCGCTCTCCATCCTCCCCACATTGCCAGACCTCCTCAGTGTATTTCTCCTAACGCTTTCTGTCACATCCACACTACAATGGTCTTTCGCTTCCTCATTTGTCAGTCTGTCTCTCCATGTAACTCCACATGCTCCTCTCAGATAACTCATTTTCACTCTCTCGCTCTTGACTTGTGTCTTTCCAACAAGATACAAGCTTCACATCCACACATTAGAGTTAGTATCACAATACTATCATGCAATGACTTTTTTACTTCCATGCTCACTTCCCTATTTTTTTAATCTCTGCTTTCAAAGAACCAGCAACCTTTCTTCCTTGTTGCACCCTTTCAAGCACTTCACCCTCTAAACTTCCATCCTTACACATCACACTGCCCAAGTACTGTACTTGAATGCACTCATATTATCCATTTCCTCATGATCCAACTTTGCAGTAGCCTACATTCAGTGACTTCATTTAAAAAGTGTTTTTTTTTTTCTATCTTAACTTTGGTAATTGTAAATTGAGGGATATCTTTACACTTTTAGGGTTAGTGTTTGGCTGTAGATAGATGCGTCAATGTGGAAGGATTGAGATTAGGGAGTTTGGCACTTTACTGTACCTGGTAATGCAGTTTGTGTAACTTTCTCTTGTACTTAAGCATTTATTAATTTAGAAACTGATGGTACCAGAAATGTAATTTATTCTACATTGCATTGGCAATAATTTAATGTATTGGTAACCCTCCCTTTAATAGCTGTCAAGCGGCTGTTTCGTGAAGCAAAAGAGCTCCATGAGGCTACAGAGGAGTACAATGCCCGACCCCTGGAGGATAATTTATTTGAGTGGCACTTCACAGTCAGAGGCCCAGCTGACTCTGAATTTGATGGGGGTATATACCATGGTCGCATCATTATGCCAGCAGACTACCCAATGAAACCACCAAACATCATCTTTTTGACGGTGAGTTGTACCAGGAAATCAAATATAGTACTGTACAGTAATCCATTGATTATCCGATGTAATAGAACCAAAGGCATGTCCGGAAAGTGGATCTGTCCGGTAATGGACTTCTCCCCTGGTCTCCCTTCATACATAACATAACTTTGAAAGCCATTGTAAAAGACTGCTACAACGTACAACACTTGTTCCTGTTTAAACCACTACTTTTGTCAGGCAGGCCTGGAAACCACAGCCAAGCAATTACCCTATCATGTAGGGTTGAGCAGGCCAGGTCATATGGGAAGTTGACCATCCCACATCAGTCTCTCCGAGGATCTCCCCCTGCTTCTCCAGAGTCAGCACTACCTTCTTCCTTTTCCTTGGTGGAGGGGCCATAATCACACACCCTAGGAAGAGGCATGCAAAGAATTGCAGGGCCTGAAGCAGGTAGGGAACAACCACAAAAGCCACCACTTGCACCACCATAACAACTGTCTGAGAGTGGCTGTTCACTACATGGTCGCTGGGCAGGAACTGGGAACAACTGAGGGGGGTCTCTAACAGATGCTGGGTGAACTACTGGGCTATTCCCGCCCGGGCGGGCAAAAATGTTCATGCGACCATAATTTCCACCTGGATGCAAGCATTGTGTCCAGATAAAATGGAAAAATGTACATATAATGGTTTAATACAGCCAGATAGCAGCATCTGGGTAATGGATCGTTCAGATAATGGATGTCCAGATAATCGAGGGATTACTGTACAGTGCTTGTATACCAGTCTTTCCTCATATAAAAGCTTTGTATCTACTCTGAGCATGCTAATAGCAAAATGGTAGCTTATTCTAAGTGTTCAAGGAAACAGTATTATTATTATTTATTATATATAATTATTATTGTTATCATTTGTGTTTGGTGGGGGTGCTCACCATTCACTCACTCGATGTAGTGCTGCATTCGGGTTTCTGCCTTTTCCTCGCTTCCTTCCATCTTTCCTTCCCTCATTCTTTCCACTTCCTTCTGTCTATGGGTGACTCTATACTGAGTGACAAGCCAAATGGTTTCCTGTACACTGAGAAACCATTTACTATGCTGGGTGGTAACCTTATAACCAAATTATTGCACCTGGTGGTTTAGTGGGCATTTAAGGTGCTCCAATCAGATTGAGCCAGTGCAGGTTTAAATCCAATGGGTGTTTGTGGTTTACTGCTCATGTAATGTCACTGAGGGATGAGTGAGGCTGGTCACTCTCATCTTAAATGTAGGGACCAGTTTGCCTAACCCCGGGCTCCTACGCTCCTTATGGGGCAACGCTGGATTAGATGATGAATGATGAATGAATGACTATTATTATTTTTATTATTATTATTGTTGTTGTTGTTGTTTTCCAGCCAAATGGGAGATTTGAAACCAATAAGAAAATTTGCCTGAGCATCTCTGGTCACCATCCTGAGACCTGGCAGCCATCATGGAGCATCCGCACGGCCCTGCTAGCCATCATAGGATTTATGCCCACCCCAGCCAATGGCACTATTGGCTCACTGGACTACACAGCCAGTGAGAGGGCTTCTCTAGCTAAAAAGTGAGCACTGGTTGTTTGTTGTTGTTGCTGTTGAGTAACCCTGGTCTGTCTGGCCTGCCAGGCCCATCAACTGCAGGCAAGCAACCACTCCTGCAGGGCCATCCCATGCAGTGAACTGTCTGATGTGATTTATCAGCTCAGTTTACATGAAGTGAGGTTCTGAGTCAAATTGAAGATTTGTACATTTGCAGAGGTTCTGTTAATTTTCCTATTTAATACCTGGTACACATTTTCCCACACTTATAGTATTCTGAGGTTTGTTTTCTGGCTTTGAAGTAGGGAATAATTCCCCAGGTTCATATTAGGTGTTATAGTTTTATATAGTTTGCCTTTGCATGTGTCAGCCTGAAGGTAAATAATTGTTCACTCCCAGAGGTAAAATCATTGTTCACTCCCTATTATTAACAGTATGGCCTACCTCCCATTTTATTAACTGTTCTGTTGTATGCTGATGGCACAGTGAATTTTTCATAACACTTCAAAGCACATTCATATCTATCTGTCTACCTATCTATCTATTTATTGCCAGATGCCATAATCCCATAAGGGGTGGCCATTTGACTTTAGTGATTTGTTTTACATGGAGGGGCACTAACCCTCCACCAACCCACTTGTTGACACTTAGGGAGCACGTATGGTTTGGTTATATGGTTACCACCCAGCGTTGTAAATGGTTTCTTGGCTTACAGGAAACCATTTGGCTTGCTACTCAGTGTAAAGCCATGTGTAAAGGAAAGAAAAGCAATAAGAAGTGACAGGAAAGATGGGAGAAATAGGAAGAGAGGAGGGCAGGCACAGAAAAAGAATGATAATGACTAAGGAAGAAATAGGCAGCACTACATCAAGTGGGTGGATGATGGTTGCCACCAC
>JAGKTI010000445.1:0-14841 GCA_018397915.1 Birgus latro
ACTCACATTTTCCATTTCCTCCTCATCCAACCACACTGTACATTCACTGACTTCACTACTCTCGAAGACCATAACTTTACTCTTCCCTACATTCATCCTTAGATTCCGTTTCTTACACACCCTCCCAAACTCATCTACCAAGCCTTGCAGCTACCCTTCGTCTTCACTTAACAACACAGTATCATCTGCAAATAACAGTACAGGGAGTTTCCCAAAACTGCCTTCTCTCATTAGGGCTGCTCCAACATCCACTGCCTTATCTTTGTATCTCTTTTATAACCCCAACCATATACAGATTGAACAACCATGGTGACATGACACATCCCTGTTTCAATCCAACCTTCAAATAGAAAAATTCACTCAGTCCACTATCCACACGCACAGCAGCCTTACATACTCTTCACGGCTTTCAACAACTTCTCATCTACTCCATATATTCTTAATACTTTCCACAATCCTTGTCTATCCACCCTGTCATATGATTCTTCAAATCCATGAAGGCCGCATACAACTTCTTTCCCTTCTCTAGAAACATTTCCACTAATGATCTAAGAATGAATATCTGGTCTACACATCCTCTTCACGTCCTAAAACCTCCCTGTTCTCCAATTCCTCTGTTCTTTCCCTAACTCTGTCAATAAGTATCCTACCACATACTTTTCCTATTACACTAAGGAGACAAATGCCCCTGTGATTACCACACACTTCTTTTTTTCCCCTTGTCCTTTGTACAGGGAATAATTATACCTGACTTTCAATCCTCCGGGACCCTACGTTCCTCCAAGGCCAATCTGCACATCTTCCACATCCCTTCTACTACTACATCTCCCCCCATACTTCAGCATTTCACCACACACTCATTCCTGGGGTTTTCCCCATTTTCACTTTCTTCATTGCTTCCACAACTTCCATCCTACCGATTTCTTCCTATCTGCTCACATCTCGCCTTCTCCCAGCCATTCCCCAGCCATTTATACTTGCATTACTGTCATTCTTTATGTTCAACAATTCGTTAAAGTGTTCTCTCCATCTGTTCACATTTTCTTCCTTCTCCACTAGTAATCTGGCTGAATCGGTAGAGAGGCGGCCTGCAGTCCAAATGGACCCAGGTTCGAATCCCGGCTGGGGCAGGGAACAGTTTAAGGATTCGAATTTCATATAAGCAGACTTTCCTGAGCTACCAGAGAACTGCCGACATGTAAAAATACCCCCGCTAATACCAGTACACCAGTCCTGTATGAGACAGCCCTAGTATGTATTCAAAATGGATGGTGGGTGTTAGCGCCAAAGTGATGACATGTGGAGGTGTGTAGGAGGACTACTGGGCCTTGGGATAGGCCACTGCCCCCCAAGAAATAGGCCTTGAAGCTTTTGCCCAGAATCGGACTCATAAACAAAAAAAAATCTACAGTTTTTATCTTTCACTCCCCAGCTAACTTCTTTGGCACCCTGTCTAACTCTCTTTACCTGTTTCCAGAACATTTTCTTACATTCCCTCCACTTTACATTCAAGTTTCTTCCAAATTCCTCATCCACTTTCTTCTTACTTTATCTTGCTAATCTTTTCACCTCTCTCTTCCTCTCTACATGACTCAATCCTCCGCCTCTCAACTTATTCCTCGCCCCGATTTCTAATCCATTCACTATATGCTTTCTTCTTTTGTGCCACAGCCTCTCTCACCTCTTCATTCCACCAAGCTGTTCCCTGCACCCCCTTTCGTCTTCACTTCACCCCACACACCACCTCACATGCTGCACAGATTTCTTCTGTGAATATCTTGCACACATCTTGCACGTCCCCCATCTGCTCCAATCTATATTTACCCAATTGCTCCTCCACTTCCCTCTTATATTCTGTATTTTTTTTCGTCCTCTTGTAACTTTTCTACCCTCCTTGTATGAACTACTTCCTCCTGTCCTTCCCATCTTCAATTTCTCCATTTCATCTCGACTTTTATTCTGACCACCACCAAGTGGTGGTCCGAAAGTCCACTCCCCCAGCCTCTATATGCCCTTGCATTCATTACACACCTTCTCATCCTTTCATCCACACACACAGTCAATCATTGCCTTCCGTTCATTCAGTTCACCTACCACCCTTCTCATCACTCACCACGTATACCTATGGATCATTTTGTGCCTCAAGAGTGTATTGTCTATCACCAACCCCCTCCCGGCACAAATGTCCACAAAGCACTGCAATTCTCATCCATCTCTGCAGGCACACCCCACTCACCAACTACTCCATCCACCTTCACATTTCCTACTTTTCCATTCATATCTCCAGTCAAAAGCACTCTCTCATTCTCTTCAAACTTTTCTATGCATGCTTCAACATTTGTCCAGAACTCTTCTCTCACTCTGCTCGCACGATCTTGCGTTGGTGCATACACGCACACAACTGCCCACATTTGTAGACCAACTTTCAGTCTTACCCATACAGTCCTTGTGTAATAACTGAAATGAAACTGAATAAATTAATCACTGTTCTGGCCGAGATTCGAACTCAGGACCTCGCGCTTGAATCGCATGCATGTTAACCACTGAGCCAAAGAGAGGATCCCCCACTTTGCCTCTGGGCAATGCGGGATTTTATACACCCCATTGCATCACTCTTTTCTCCCCCTGGTGATGAATTTGGTCAGTTTCGCTCTCCCACATGGTGGCGTAGCATTGGAGGCCACCACCGGGATGTAAAGCTGTCAACACGACATATGACCCTCATGGCCCTTACCTCACATCCCACACAGCTGCCAAAAAAAAAAAAAAAAAACTGAAATGAAACTAAATAAATTAATCACTGTTCTGGCCGAGATTCGAACTCTGGCCCTCACGCTTGAATTGCGCACACGTTAACCACTGAGCCACGGAGAATGCCCCACTTTGCCTCGGGGCAATGTGGGCTTTTATACACCCCATTACACTTGAGCCAACTGATCCATACTCCCTAATACTCTCCTTCCATCTGTTACTCACAACAATACACACTCCTTCTTTTGCCCTCTGATTTGCACCTACTCCTGTGCATATACCCCATCCATACTCCCATTCTTTCACCCCTCCATTTAGTTTCAGTTAATCCACATACATCCACTTTAGCACCCTCAAGCACCTGGACAATTTCTCTCTCTTTCACCTCATTTGCACCTGACTTTACGTCACCAATTGTTGATGGTCAGGAGTTAGTGTCATTTTCACTGCCTTCTGGACTCCATTCCTTATGCCATGGTCTCCCAGGGTTCCCGATCTTGTTTAAGGCACTCGCTGTTAATTAAGCGCTGTGCTTTTATGGAGCAACTGCTCACTCCGTAAGTACACAGGCTCAACCTCAGGTTTACTGCTGTGTCTTAGGGCGCGACTCCCCACACCACAAGTCACAGGCACAAGCTTTGGGGTCCTTTACTACCTGACCAGGTTAGAACATTTACAAAAGGAACAGGGCAAAACCACAGGCAAACCAGTACAGCACATATATTGACCAGATTTAGACAAACAATACAATATGGAATACTACACGTGGCACTTGCAGAGTTCAATTATGACAACTTAAGTTACAAAATATAATAGAAGAGTGGCACACTGGGTATGATGAGTCTGCGGCACACTACGTGTCTGTCTTAGGGCTACACAATAAGTTCTTGCCCCACACATGTCTTTCAGAGATTTCTCCCTCGGTATCACTGAGGCATGCACTGAACCTGGGGTAGGTTTTTGGGTCTACGGAGAGTCACTGGGGATATCACTGTTGGGTTCACTCACTCACTCTGGATAGCAACAAGGGCACTGGGGAGAACACCGGAGCACTGGGGAGAACGTGACAACACTAGGGAGGAGTGAGGAGAGAATTGTTCACTGAGGGGGAGGGTACACTCAGGGAGCACTGGGGGGGGGAGTCGAGGAGTCCCACACAGGACAGGGAGTGACTGCCAGAAAGTGAGTGTGAGAGAGCATCCTCAAGCTCTCTGGAGGTTCAGATGTCGGCCCGGGGTAGGAGGGAGGCCGGCAGGAGGTGGGGGCGTCGCCTTGTGTCGGGAGGCAGCCTCCTGAGTACTGGGGCCCTCGGGACTAGGACCAAAGAGGGCCAGAAGGAGGGTGGCGGCTGTGGTCGGGCTGCAGGGGACGTCAGGCACCTCAGGTGAGCCCGAGAAGGAGGGGGTGCCCTTCACGGGCGGAGGGCTGCGGGCCCGGGAGTGAGAGGCCATCAGGAGTCGCCCGTGGCATGGATGCCCTGGGGAGTCCGTCAGCGTCGACCATCGGGAGAGGGACAGCTGTACCGACCGGATCCCTGCATCCCGTCCGTCACACGCTAGGCCTGTAGGGGAGAGAGAGGGGCGTCCCACTCGGCCACAGGAGGGTTGGGCCGAGCCAGAGACTCGCTCCCCTTCAGGAGATTCCGGCTTTGTGGAGGAGGGGGAGCCGGAGCTCGCGCCCTCAGCTTGGCAGGCCTGGCGGGTGCTGCCGTAACTCCACGCCAGGAGAGGAGGAGATCCCAAGGATGCTCCTTGAGCCTGGTAAACCCGGCGGGCATTACCAAGGCACCCTGATGGAGGGGAGGAAAGGGAAGTTTCGGCAGACATTCCCTCTGCCTGACAAACTCGGTGGGTATTGTCCAGGGGTCCCTTACTCCGAGGGCAGCAGGAGAGAGAGATACCCGACGGGACCTCTCGGTGGGGCATGCCCAGTGGGCGTTACCTTGCTCCTGCTGGGGGGTCTGGCGCAGCCGCGGCATACCCGGCGGGTGACACCGCAGTGGTATGCCCGGTGGGTAGTACCACAGCACTGCTATGAATCCCAGGGCTGGTAGGAGGGATCCGGTGGACGCCCTCACACAGGTCTACCCATCGGGCATGATCGTGTTTCTGCTCCTGGGGGAGGTTAGCAGTCGGGGAAGGACTGGTGGTCGCTTCCTCATCAGCAATTCCGGTGGAAGTTGCTTGGCCGCTGCGTGGGAATGCTGAGGTGCAAGTCCCAACCCAAGTCTAATGCAGTACATGATGATGAGGGCTGGCACGGGAGGAGAGTAATGCACCCGGACTGCTACCTCGGGTCTGGTCCGGTTGCGGGGAGGAGGGGCTTACGGGAGAGAGTGAGGTAAGCCGTTGTGGCCCGGAAGGCCAAGTCACCTGTAATGTGAGCATTTCCTCCCTGTTTTTGTGGTTGGTGGTGTCATTGTCAGTGTGCATTTTACCACCGTTGGGGGGGTGAAAGTCACGGCCCCGTGGCTGGGGGTGGTAGTTTGTGGATTTGGCCCGTGGGTGTGATAGACGCCCTGAGCGTGTCCTGGTGGTGGTTAAGACTGGTGTCGGATGTGAGGAGGCGGGTGAGGAATGAGGCTGGATGTGGGCAGTTTGTCTTGGTGGGGTGTGGGCGTGCATGGATGAATGGGTGGTGTTGGCTGAGGGTGGTATGTAGCGTGTGGGTATTGTTGGTGAGGTAGTTGGTGATGGGTGTGGGGGCATTGTGCCAGGTGGTGTGGGCGATTCGGTGAGTGGGCCTGGTGGGATAGATGGCGGCGGGGGTGGTGTGGTGTTGGGGGTTGGGATCCTTGGTGCTGGAGCAGTGGTGGTGTTGTGGAGTGGTGATTTTGGAGAATGTGGGTGTGCTGGTAGGGTGGTGGGCGTTGTTGTGTTTGGTGGGTGGTGTGGTGGTTGGCTTGGAGGTGGCATGGTGGCAAGTGGTGCAAGGTGAGGTGAGAATGTCGGAGATGGGGAGGCGGCGTCAGGTGCGGATGGCTGGTTGTAACTTGCTGATGGGCGGAAGAGACAGGCAGCTTTGGTTGTGGTGGTGGTGAGGACAGCTGCTGGTGGTGAGCAGGGATGGCCATGGAGTAAGGTGGCCTGGGGTGGGCGCGGGGTTTTCCATTTGGATGGTGGGGCTCTCATGTCTGGTGGTGGTGGTGCGGCGGCGAGTACTAGGGTGGGGGGTGAGGGCACCGGGGGGGAAGGGGGTGTGTGTTGTGTGTCTGTGGAGGGTGAGGTGGGAGGCATGATTGTGGAGGGGGGAGGGAGGGAGGGTGTGGAGTGTGATGGTGTGAGATAGTGGATGTGGCATGGTTGAGAGGTGGCAGGTGGAGGATGGAAGGGATGTATATGTCGATTGTGATGGGGGCTGGGAGTGTTGTGAAACTGGATGGAGGAGACCGTGTAGTGGCCTTGGTTAATTAGTCTCCATCGGGCAGCAATGAGTTGTTTCCGCATGTCGTGAATGGGGCACCGGTGATTACACGCTGAAAAGTCCCACAGGTCTATGGAAATATGGTTGTCTTTAGAAGGGGGGCGCTTTTGGTGGGCCACGCCCTGGGCCTACTGAGTCCGTGGGACATCCATGGTTTTGGGGGTTGTGCCAGGTTTGTCGGGATTTCGCTCACTACGCCGATGCGTTGTGAAGTGGTGCAAAGGGTGAGAAGACGCCTGATAAATTGTACATCCCTGTCAAGGTCTTTCATTGGGTCGAAGATTAAGAAGTGTTCTTTTATGGTGCTGGGAGGGTCCTTAACAGAGTGTTGAAGATGAGTAGGTCCCGGGTAGCAGTGTCAGCTCCCGGGTATGCGGCAGTGACGAGTCGCCTGGCCTGAATGAGGGTGTCATCCAGGTTTCTGTCGTAGGTAATGGTGTCTAGTTGTAACAGGGTGACGACCTTGCCAAGTGATGGGGCGGCAGCTTGAGTTACTATGCCTTTAAATTGAGCCCATTTGAGATCAGGGACAATTTTTGTAACGATACGGGAGACTATTTTTCCCAAGTGTGGTAGAGTAACTGCTATTTTTTCTTTGTCATTTTCAAACCATATGTTGAGTAATGGTTCAATCATGCACATGTAGGTGTCGATATCGTATTGTTCGGGGTCAAATCTTGGTATGGGGATGTGCGTTTTGGCGGCCATTTTGATGGGTTCCCTTAATGTTCCTTGGTGTTCTATTGACTACTGGGTCGAGGACCACCGGCTGCCACCAGTGTTATGCACTGTGTTTTTATGGCGCGACCTCTCGCTCCATAAGTACACAGGCTCAACCTCAGGATTACCGCTGTGTCTTAGGGTGCAACTCCTCGCACCACAAGTCACAGGCACAAGTTTTGAGGTCCTTTACTACCTGACCGGGTTAGAACATTTACCAAAGGAACAAGGCAAAAACACAGGCAAACCAATACAGCACATATGTTGACCAGATTAAGACAAATAATACAATATGGAATACTACACATGGCACTTGCAGAGTTCAATTACAACAACTTAAGTAACAAAATATAATAGCAGAGTGGCACACTGGGTATGATGAGTCTGTGGCACACTACGTGTCTGTCTTACGGCTAAACAATAAGTTCTTGCCCCATACCTGTCTTTCAGAGATTTCTTCCTCGTATCACCGAGGCGTGTACTGAACCTGGGGTAGGTTTTAGGGTCTAAGGAGAGTCACTGGGGATATCACTGTTGGGTTCACTCATACTGGGTAGCACACAAAGGCACTGGGGAGAACACCAGAGCACTGGGGAGAACGTGACAACACTGGGGAGGAGTGAGGAGGGAATTGTTCACTGAGGGGGAGGATACACTCAGGGAGCACTGGGGGGGGGGAAGTCAAGGAGTCCCACACAGGACAGGGAGTGACTGCCGGAGAGTGAGTGTGAGAGAGTGTCCTCACGCTCTCCGGAGGTTCAGATGTCGGCCCGGGGTAGGAGGGAGGCCGGCAGGAGGCGGGGCATCGCTTGGCTTCAGGAGGCAGCCTCCTGAGTACTGGGGCCCTTGGGACTTTGACCAAAGAGGGCCAGGAGGCAGGTGGCCCGGCGTACTGCCCAGGCTGTGGTCGAGATGCGGGGGACGTCAGGCACCTCAGGTGAGCCTGAGGAGGGTGTGCCCATCATGGGAGGAGGACTGCGGCCTCAGGAGGAAGAGGCAGTCAGGAGTCGCCCACGGCCTGGATGGTAAGCCTAGCGGGCTTTACCAAGGCACCCTGATGGAGGGGAGGAAGGGGAAGTTCCAGTGGACGTTCCCTCTCCCTGACAAACCCGGCGGGCGTTGTTCAGGCATCCCTTACTCCGAGGGCGGCAGGAGAGAGAGATACCTGACGGGCGCTCTTGGTGGGGCATGCCCGGCAGGCGCTACCTTGCTCCTGCTGGGGGGTCTGGCGCAACCGCGGCATACCCGGTGGGTGACACCGCAGTGGTATGCCCGGCGGGTGCTACCACAGCACTGCTATGAATCCCAGGGCTGGTAGGAGGGATCCGGCGGACGCCCTCACACAGGTCCACCCGGCGGGCATGACCGTGTTTCTGCTCCTGGGGGAGGTTAGCAGTCGGGGGAAGGACTTGTGGTCGCTTCCTCACAAGCAATTCCGGCGGAAGTAGCCGGGCCGCTGCGTGGGAATGCTGAGGTGCAAGTCCCAACCTAAGTCTGATGAGGGCTGGCATGGGTGGAAAGTAATGCACCCGGACTGCTACCTCGGGTCTGGTCCGGTTGTGGGGAGCAGGGGCTTACAGGAGTGAGGTAAGCTGTTGTGGCCCGGAAGGCTGTCACCTGTAAGGTGAGCATTTCCTCCCTGTTTTGCTGGTTGGCGGTGTCGTTGTCGGTGTGTATTTTACTCGCCTAGTTTCTTGAAGCTCTTTGGCTACAGAGTCCAATCTGTAATGTATGCCCTCTCTGTTCCAAGGCTGGCAGTTTGTCCACATCGGATCCCGTGGGTGGATTTTTGGCTACTCCCTCATGTGACATTTTGGAAGTCCATTGTTGGAAAAGAGGGCTCACTTCCCGCTCGTGTCCCTCTCTCTCTTTTTAGAACATGCTAAAACTCATGAGGGCTCTGTCCGTCTATACTGACAGATCTAAGAATGATACTGAAGTAGGCTTTGGTGTTGTCTTCCCTTCCTTCAGTGGGGCTGGTAGTCTTCCTGGTATTGCTTCAGTATAGCAGAACTGACTGCAGTTTTACATGCTCTGCAAATTATTTTTATTTCCCCCTATATGACTACCACAGCAATCTGTCTGCAATGGAGTCTTTTAATTCAACCCATCCACTGGTTTTATCAATTTCAGAGTGCCTTTTTCCCCTTGATCGTCGTGTGGACTTAGTTCCCATGTATGTTGGTGTAGAGGGCAAAGAGAGGGTGGGTACATTAGCTAAAGCTGCATTTTCTTGACAGCCTCCCACCAACTACCCACTTTCAATATGACACCTTTAAGTAGGCGATTCGTACTAGTTGGTAGTGAGTGCGGGATGTGTTGCTCAAGATACGTTAAAAGAAATATTTCAGAGAGTGGTGTGCCGAGGATTCTCCACTCCATGCCTCAGCGATTGGAGGCGGCTCTTGCCCAGTTTTGCACTGGGCACTCACGGCTTATGCATGGTTTCATGATGTGTGGTGGGACTCAAACATAGTGATGATTGCCTTGTTCCCCTTACTGTCTGTCACTTGCTGGTCGAGTGTCTGTATGAGAGACCTACAGCAGAGATTCCTCCATAGGCTTAAGGGGGTGGATGGTGCCTACTATCTGTCCTCGATGCCTGAAAGAGCCTATGGCGATTTTACTAATGTTCTTAGTTTTCTTCAGGAGGCAGGCCTCCTACCACTTTTATAGGTAATTGATATTTAATATTTTTTTTCTGTTGTCATTTGAAGTAATTTATTTTTACAAGAGAATATTAACTTTGAGTATGATATTTTTTGCATCTTTTACCTGGTTGTCCACTGGCATATGACCCTGGCAGTTGCACCGCCAGCTTTCTATTATATTTAATGATCAATCAACCATGAAAGATCCACTTTTCACATACTCCATCTCATTACCTCTGCCAAGATTATGTTTTTGCCTGCGTTGGTTTGTTTGTCCGTTAGCAGGTGTTATGCTTCGTGTTCAAGGGTCAACGTCTTGTCCCTTGATCACAAGCGACTGATCTGGGGTTCTTTTCTAGACCAGGTCCAGTGCATACAACTAGAGGAGCAGGGCATAAAAACTCGGCTAAACCAATCTTACATGTATATTACCTTAGTTACAAAACACTGAACAAGATATAGAAACTATCACACAATACACTGTTCAGGTACAAGGAACAAGTAGGATTAGAGGACTCTGGTCTGGGCGGCTGGATACTTGGGCTGCTCACAGGTGTCAGCCAGGTGTGGGGGGAGTCCCGTCAAAGCTGTCCTCTCGCAGGAGGCACGGGACTACTGCCAGGGGCCAGGTCATCTGAGCTGGACTGCTGGGTGGTGTAAAGGGAGGCCCTTCCCTGGTGGAGCCTCATCGTGGAGTTCAGCTCTCGGGGCTAGGGCTGAATAGGGCAAGGAGGCGCGCTTGTCTGCGCCCATTCCAGGATGTGGAGCTCCGGCCAATAGGGCTGGGGAGGTCATGCCCCGGGGACCTGGGGATGCCCCTGTGTGTCTGGGGGCTGCAGTCATCCTTGGGCAGAGTCACCGTCAGTGGCGGCCTGTGGTGACCCTTCCTCCAGGAGTTCGACAGCTGAGGGTGTCGTGGGGGGGCTGGTTGTAGGGCGTAGACTCCCAGGCTTGTAACGGGGCCTTACTCCAGCTGCACCTCCTCCAGGGAACTGCCTCTGTGCGGAGAGAGAAGTCGTCCTGCTTGGCAACAGGGGTGGTGGTGGGCCGAGCCAGGGATGTCCTCCGTAGGAAAGTCCTAGGGGCAGAGCAGGAAGAGCGGATGATGGCCTGCTCTCCCTTCCCCGTGTGGATGGTGGTCGACACGGCGATTCCTCTAACCCAGGGAACAACAGGTGGAGAGTGGATGGTGGCCTGCTGTCCTTTCCAGACACGAATGGTGGCCTGTGTTGCAGTCCTGCTCTCTGTGAAGGTGGCAGCTGAAGGACGGATGGTGGCCTGTCCTTCCTTCCTGACACAGATGGTGGCCTGTGTCGCAGTGCTGCCCTTCTCTGGGTCTACAACCGGAGAGTGGACGGTGGCCTGCTCTCCCTTCCCGACATGGACGGTGGCCTGTGTTGCGGTCCTGCAGTGGGTAACAGCTGGAGAATGGACGGTGACCTGCTATCCCTTCCTGACATGGACAGTGGCCTGTATTGCAGTGCTGTCCCCGGAGGTGGCTGCAGGAGAAGAGCGGACTGTGGCCTGCTCTCCCTTCCCAACACGGACTGTGGCCTGTGTCGTGGTGCTGTCTGGGGCTGTGGTATCAGCCCCACCCCGAACCTGGCGAGGGCTGGCCCGGCTGGAGAGTAGGTGGCCGGGACTGTGTTCTCGTCGGGATGTTGGTTAAGGGTGAGAGGGACGCAAGGCAGTTTGGGATGTAAGCCTGTCTGGCCCTGTGGTCCCCTCCTATAGTGGGTGTCACTTCATCCTCACCATTATCCATTTCACCACCATCATGGGGGAGAAAGTCAAGTCCTCGTGGCTGGAGGTGGGAGGTGTCTGAGAGGGTGGTCTGGTAAGTCGGCATGTGGCAGTAGAGGAGGGTGGTCCAGTGATCGGTGGTCAGATTCAGTTCTTAGTGGAATGTGTACGTGACACGGAGGGTGGAGATCTGCTGTGTGTGCTGGAAGTGGGAGAGGAGAGGCGTCCCATGTATGCGTAGGTGTTTCCCGTGGGCGGGCACCCAGGTCACTCGCTGAATCCTCATCCTCGGCAGCGGTGGCAGGTTGACGTCCTCTGGTTGTATGCTGGCTAGTGGTGGGGCGGCCCTGCTTTTATTTGGTTGCGTAGGGCAGGTGCAAATCCTTCCCCTGGGAAGTTGAGTAGGTGGAAGTTTCCACCAGGCTTGGTGTATGGGTAGGGTTATGGGGGTTGTGTTGGATGTGTGGGAGGTGGGAGGTGGGGGTGGGTGGTTTTTGTGGTGTGGGTGAGGCTGGGGGTATAGGCAAGGGTGTGGCCGCATATCTGGCTGGTGAGCATGAGAGGTTGCCGGATCTGGTCATGGTGGTGGTGAGGACGGGTGTAGGTGGTGAGCAGACACGTGGCATGGTGGCTGGATGTGTTGAGGGTTCCTGTGGTGAGGTGTGGGAGTCCAGGGGTGGTGTAGTGATGGTGATGGGTGAGGGGTTGGTGTGTGGATAGGTGTGAGTAGTGGGTGTGGGGCGTGGGGGTGAAAAAGGAGGCAATTGCGTGAATGTGAGAGTGGTGGTTGGAGGTGTGTGTTGCTGGGAATGTGGTGAGGTGGTTGGGGGTGGGTTGGGGATCCCTCAGCTGGGTGGCTGGCCCTGCGATGGTGGTGTGGTGGCGTGAGGTGAGGTCGCTGGGGGGGAAGTCGGAGGTGACAAGCAGGGGTAGGGCGAGGAGGGGGAAATGGGTGTGGGGGACAATGGGGTAGAGGAGGATGAAAAGTAAAAGTTGTATGAGTCAGATGTGGAGTGTGGGATGGCTGCTGCTGGTGAGGCGGTGTGGCGGGTGGGGGTCTGGGTGCGAGGTTGTTGTTCGGTGGGGAATGGGCATACGTCGATTGTGATAGGCGCGCTGGATATCGTGATATTGGATGGTGACTTGGTAGGAGTTGGGGACGCTGGTGATGGTGTAGGGCCCCATGAAATGTGACGAAATTTTGTTTGGCGTAGCCACTGCTACCAAGTCTCCTGGTTTGTAGGGGTTGGTTAGGGTAACATCTGGCTGTAAGTCTTGGTGTTTTTGCAAGTGGTGCAATCGTCTTTTGAGGTGGTGAAAGTGGTTGAATGTTAGAGATGTGGAGGGAGGCTGGAGGTGATGTCATAGCGGTAGGAGGAGGAGGGCTTCTCCGAATACTCTTTTTTGGGGAGAGATGCCATCCTGTTGAGGGCAGGTGTTCATCCCCCATTGCACAATCTTGATGTGCACTGGCCAATCTTTGTTTTTGGTCTCTTCTATCCTGGCCCGCACTTGGTTAAGAAGGGTGCAGTGGCTTCTCTCACATATTCCATACCCCTGGGGCCAGTAGGGAGAGGAATGCAAGATTCTATACCCAAATATGGTGGTGAGTTCTTCCCATATTTTGCTGGTAAATTCAGGGGTGCTGTCTGAGTGCAGACCCTGTGCGATACCAAAGTAGGGGAAGATGTGGTGGATGAGGGCGTCGGCCATGGCTATGGCGTTGTGCTCCTTGGCGGGACAGGCAATGAGGAATTTGCAATACATGTCCACAAAAGTGATGATGTACTTGTAACTGGCTTTAGGTGGGAGATGGCCGACTACATCCACAGACAATAGCTGCCAAGGTTTGTGGGCAGTGATGGGCCTGAGGTGTGGGCGATGTCTTTGGCCAGTGTGCAGGCTTGGCAGGTTGGGTGACCTGCTTGGCTAGGATGGAGAGGCCAGGTGTCCAATAAGTGTTGTCGAACACTTGCAAGTTTCTTAGTGCCTACGTGGATGCCACTGTCAGAGTGCAGGTGGGTCATGGTGTCGAGGGTGGTTTCGGGGTCGAGGACTGTGTGTCCGGACTGGGTGAACAGGTGGTCGCCTTGCTGGTGTAGTTTTGTGAATATCTGGCACGGTATCCAATGGGGGCAATCTTTGTTGCGCCACTGGTGAAGCAGGCTGGGTTCAGTGTGGATGGAGTTGACTGGCAGTCGGGACAAGGCATCAGCATTAGTGTGTAATTTGTCAGGGTGATAGGAGATTTTGTAGTTGAATTCTTCCAGGGTCTCTTTCCACTGGATGAGTTGAGTACTGTGGGTGTTTGACTGGCATAGCCATTGGAGAGACTGATGGTCGGTTATGACGGTGACGTGTGTGCCTGGGAAGTAGGCCCGGAAGTGCTCTAATGCCTTTGTGATGCCAAGTCATTCTCGCTTAGTCTCAGCGTAGTTCTTCTCGGCCTGGTTGAGGGTGCGGCTGGTACAGGTGATGATGTGTTCCCGCCCTTCTTGCACCTGTGCGAGGACAGCGCCGCTTGCCAGTATCCCAATTGTAGGCCCAGGGTGGAGAACCAGGGTGCTCCGTATGGGGAGTTGAGGGAGTCGTCGATTCTTGGTAGGGGGGTGGTTTCCATGGTAGTCACTTCATTCAGTAGTCTATAGTCCACACAGAAGTGCATGGTGCCATCTTTCTTTTTAACCAGGATGGACCATGGGCTGGTGGAGGGTGATATAGGGCTGGTGGAGGGTGATATAACGCTGGCATCCAGCATTTCCTGGACCTGGCAGTTTTCCTCAGCCCGCTGCTTGGGTTTTTTCGTCGTGATGGTTGGCAATAGGTGGTCCTGTTGTAATAATGAGATTTTTAACTCGCTTATAATTTTAAGAAATTCCACTGCTGAAACACCAGTGTCGTGATGGATTTTAATCTGCATAGAATTTTAGGGAAAAAA
The DNA here is from genome assembly GCA_018397915.1 of Birgus latro. Taxonomy (NCBI): domain Eukaryota; kingdom Metazoa; phylum Arthropoda; class Malacostraca; order Decapoda; family Coenobitidae; genus Birgus; species Birgus latro. The sequence goes on from JAGKTI010000445.1 coordinate 14,227, forward strand.
ATCCCACCGCTTTAACACCAGTGTAATAATGAGATTTTTACGACTATATAAATTAAGTAATTCCACCGATTTGCCACCAGTGTAAGGGCGGAAATTTTATACACGCATATAATTTTAGGAAATCCACCGCACTGACACCAATGTTGTGCTGCAAAAATTTAGGGGCCTCGTTAATTTACTGAAATTAGAATGAATTACCAACTCGAAGAAGTAAGAAAAACAATAGTAGGCTGCCACCACCCAGCGTATGCCGGGAAAGAATAATTAGTCCCGTTATGGTAAGAGATAGGACACTGAGGTCTTGAGACTGTAATTAGGGTAGCGTGAGTAGATTAGAGTGCGTGAGTCTTTTAGATAGTAACACACCTTGCGGGCCACTCAATCTCACAATCAAACTTCCCAGAGGAATTTAGAACACATAAAAAAAAAAATTAATCTATGATTTACTGACTAACATACAGTGTAAAAAAAAACTAGCTTTCGTTCAAAAAAAAAAAAGTACATAGAATACTCTTCAGACTATGATTATCCAAGAAAAACTGAAATAATAGTACTCTCTTCTCCACAGAAATTATACCGGGTAGACTAACATAACATGGTACAAAGCTTTTTAAT
>JAGKTI010000445.1:15251-35321 GCA_018397915.1 Birgus latro
AAGAATGATTCTATTAAAATTTCAGAGTTTGAAATACTCTGTACATTAGAGGAAACATTATCATCTACCAACACTCGCTATCAACTAAACATTTCACTTCAGAAGAAAAGACTATTCAAATGGACCATTCAATTACATATTCGACCTCATGATTCGGAAAGAGATGGAAAGGGGAGGAATTTGTGTATGGGCACTGGTAAGAAGGACCATGTGGTCACTTCAGCACCGTGACGAGTGGACTCGATGAAACACCGACAATCTGTTAATTTGTCGCTGTCAGGACTCACAATGATCATAAAAGGAAGTTAGGGAATATTATCAGTCAACTTACAAGTATATATACATATAGAAGATCAATTATTGAGACAAAGTGTGGGGGGGGGGATTTAAGGACGAGCTTCCTACTGACCTGTTAATTTATCGCTGTCAGGACTCACAATGATTGACATTGCCCAGGCCACACACGCTCGCTTGCTGTCGTCCTAACATCGGAACTGACTTCGACCACTTACTCTTCAGATTACCAACTACAACAACTAACAAAGAATATGAAACAAGGTATTCACATTCGCCATACTTAGACGAAACTGACTTACAATGTTTACAATTTTGTGGCAATCATATGGGACTGACAGTTTTTACCGAAGCCTAAACTCACGAGTTTTAACTAATTGTAACCATGTGTTGTAGCTGTCCGGCCTACGTGACTTGATGCAAGTGAAAAAAAATAAATTTCACGGTTACAAATGACTATTATCAATAATCAGACTTTACCTATGCTCAAATTGATTATTATATGGTATAAAAAGATGATATTACCAAACCTAACTACAAAATTCCGAATTTAAAGTGTGAATACAAACTTTGGCGAATTTTAACCTCGTTAACTTTTTTTGCCTCTTTTTCGAGAACCGATCACGCTTCGCACTTCCATCTCGCTCCATACGGTCTTTCTCTATTAATAGTATTCCACTCTTGCTATACATTAACTAGGAACAAGCCCAAATATGAATTAGATGACCATTCCCTATCCATTGTATCAATTAAACAGGGGTCCAGGACTACACTTACATTACACTTACACTTATATTAACTTATATTATACTTACACTAACCTTAAAATTACGGCATTACACTGTGGTGTGGATTTCGTGTGTCAGGTATGTGATGTGGCTGATGTCTGTTGGTCCTGATGCAAACAGGTCTTGGAAGTTCAGGGGCAGGTGTTGGAGGCTGTCGGCTTGGTGATGTAAGAGGTGTTCGGGTAGGGGGGTTACAGTGGCAGGGGAGGAGGAGTGGTGCACAAGGGTTGACCTCCTCCACTTCCTCAATCACTAACCCTTTGGGGAGGGTGAGGGGGGTGGTGGAGAGGTTTGCGACGTGTACTGCCCTGAGGTGAGGGGGAAGGAAGGTGTGGGACAGTAGGCAGGAGGAAAGGGTCCCAGATGGTAGGTTAGAGAAGAACAGGACGGTGGTTCCGGTGGGCCTGTTCAGGCGTAGCCAGGCCTTGTGCTGAGGGGGATGGTTAGGGTGGAGGCAATGGTTGCAGGGAAGGTGAGGTGGGGAGGGGTGGGGGGGTGGAGGGTTAGGGAGTGGTGTGGGGGCAAGGGGGTGTGTAGAGTGAATAGGGGTGTGTGCATGTGCAGAGTGGCTGGGGGGGGGTCTGGAGGGTTCTGAAAATGGAGACGTCTTTTGTGGCGTTGATGCAGGTGTGTAATTTCTGTAGGAGGTCCATTTTCAGGGAGCCATCATATGCACAGCAGGTTGAGTTGAAAACAATGAATTTATGCTGGGTGGAAACTTGCTGGTGGGTGTTGGCATGCAGGGCCCGGGTTTCCCCACATATTGGCAGGGGGCCATCTCCCGCATCCACAAGGTGGGATGAGGTGGGGAGAAATGGGCTTAATGCAGATTTGTGGCGGGAGTAAAAATGGGTGTAGTGGCATCTGGCTGCTCCCGTGTCCACCAGCAGCCTCGCTTTTACCCCATTCAACATCATCTTGTCATAGACTGACGGTCGGTAATTTTGTGAGATGGCCCCCGCCACCGTGGGGAGGTGTGGGGGCGGTCCCAAAAATCCAGCTGCTGTGGGACATCGTTGTCTTCATGTTCCGTGTCCCTGGGGTTGGTGCCGTCGGTGGGGGAAATGTCAACCTCGGCGCCCTCCCGGTCCAATGAGGAGACCTTTCGGCTCCCTTGAGTGGTTGCTCTGCGTCAGGCAGCTTTTTGCTGTTCGTGGATGTCGTGTAGGGGACATCTGTGGCTGCATGCAGAGAGCTCCCACAGGTTGGTGGAGATAAAATTGTTATTTTCTTTGGAAGTGGGGCACCTCTTGGTAAGGTGTGCCCTGGGTATGGTGGGAGTTGTTGGAGGGCTTGGGTTGGTTGTGGTAGTCCGTGGCTTGTGGTGTGGTGTAGGTGTATGGGTAGGGAACTTACTGATGGCACCGATGTGCTTTGGGGTGTGACGGGCAGCTAGGAGACATTTCACAAGCTGGATATCCTCATCAAGGTCTCCCATAGGGTCACGAATGGTAAAACGTTCCCTGATGATACTTGGGAGGATCCTCAATAGGGCGTTGAATATACAGTGCTTCCTCCAATTTTGCGAGAATATGGTCGACAAAAAACCTCGCAAAATCGAAATTCGCAAAGTTGAAACAATTAAATATATGCAATAAAGGTAAATTGGTCAACATCACCCCAAGGTAAGCACTTTTTCCCACTCTTTCTCTCGACTCCACCTCTTAATTTTATGATGATAAATGAAACAAACATGGACTGATGTATTGTACAGTAATATTATTATGAAAACATCATAGGTAAGAAACATAAAAAAGAAAAAATGCATATTTACTGATGTGAAGACTGGCGTGGTGTACGGGACTGGTGGCGGGGCAAGGCTTGGGTGCGACTACTGTGGTGTAAACAAACGTGGCGGGGCGGCAGAACACCAAACTAGGAGGCACAGTACGCCCAGCGAACCATGACGTCACTACTCCGCATGGCAAAGTAGTGCGGGAAGACGACTTTCCTACCACTCGACCTCGCAAAGTGTGTGATCGCTCGCAAAGTTCATAAATGTTAAAAAATAAATGACTTGGAACTACCTCGCAAAATTGGTGATACGCAAAGTTAAAGTTCGCAAAGTTGAAGGATGTACTGTATGTTGCTCAGGGGTAGCTGCATTGGTGTCCGGGTATGCGGCGCTGATGAGTCGCCTGGCCTGGATGAGTGTTGTCCAAGTTGCCATCAAAGGTGAGGGTGTCTAGCTGTGACAGAGCTACGACCTTCCCTAAGGATGACGTGACTGCCTGAATCACGATTTGAGTGAAGTTGGCCCATGTCAGCTCTGGGATGATCTTGGGTGTGATGCTTGCCACTACTCTGCCCAGGTGAGGCAGGGTAACTGCTATTTTCAGCCTGTTGTCTTCAAATCCTATGTCCAGGAGTGGCTTAACCATGGACATGTATGTGTTGATATCATATTGCTCGGGGCCAAACTATGGTAACTGCATGTGAGGTTTGGCCACCATTTTGCTATACTTTCCCTTGTTCCTCGTTGCTGCCAGCCAGATCAAGAACCACCGCTAGCCACCAGTGTTATGCTGCATGTTCAAGGATCAACTCCTTGTCTCTTGATCATAAGTGACTGATCTGGGGTTCTTTTCTAGACTCGGTCTACTGCATACACCTAGAGGAACAGGGCATAAAAACTCGACTAGACCAACCTTACACATATATTACCTTAGTTACACAACACAAGATACAGATACAATATCACACAACACACTATTGAGGTACAAGGTACAAGTAGGGCTAGAGGACTCTGGTTTGGGCAGCTGGATACTTGGGCTGCTCACAGGTGTCAGCCAGGTGTGGGGGGAGTCCCGTCAAAGGTGTCCTCTCACAGGAGGCACGGGACTACTGCCAGGGGCCGGGTCGTCTTAGCTGGACTGCTGGGTGGTGTAGAGGGAGGCCCTTTCCTGGTGGCGCCTCGTCGTGGAGTTTGGCTCTCGGGGCTAGGGCCGAATAGCGCGAGCAGGCACACTTGTCTGCGCCCATTCCGGGAGGTGAAACTCCAGCTGATGGGGCTGGGGAGGTCACATCCCGGGGTCCTAGGGATGCCCCTGGGTATCCGGAGGCTGCGGTCTTCCTTGGGCAGAGTCACTGAATGGGGTGGCCTGCGACCCTTCCTCCGAAAGTCCAACAGCTGAGGGCATCGTTGGAGCACTGGTTGTAGGGCGCACACTCCCAGGCTCGTCACAGGGCCTCGCCAGGGTTCCTCCGGGGGACTGCCTCTGTGGGGAGAGAGTGAAGGTTGTCCTGCTTAGCCACAGGGGTGGTGTTGGGCTGAGACAGGGACATCCTCTGTAGGGAAAGTCCTAGGGGCAGAGGATGAAGAGCAGACGATGGCCTGCTCTCCCTTCCCCGTGTGGACGGTGGTCAACACGGCGGTTCCTCTAACCCCAGGGACAACAGGCGGAGAGCAGACAGTAGCCTGCTCTCCCTTCCCGACACGAATGGTGGCCTGTGTCGCGGTCCTGCTCCCTGTGGAGGTGGCAGCCAAAGGATGGACTGTGGCCTGTCCTTCCTTCCCGACACGGATGGTGGCCTGTGTCGTGGTGCTGCCCTTCTCTGGGTCTACAGCCGTGGAGCGAACGGTGGCCTGCTCTCCCTTCCCAACACGGATGGTGGCCTGGGTCATGGTGCTGTCTCCAGAATTGACTGCAGGAGGAGAGCGGACGGTGGCCTGCTCTCCCTTCCCAATACGGACAATGGCCTGTGTTGCATCCTGCAGTGGGTAACAGCCGGAAAGCGGACGATGGCCTGCTCTCCCTTCCCAGTACGGACAATGGCCTGTGTTGCATCCTGCAGTGGGTAACAGCCGGAAAGCGGACGGTGGCCTGCTCTCCCTTCCCAGTACGGACAATGGCCTGTGTTGCATCCTGCAGTGGGTAACAGCCGGAAAACGGACGGTGGCCTGCTCTCCCTTCCCGACACGGATGGTAGCCTGTGTTGCAGTTTGTCCTCGGAGGTGGCTGCAGGAGAAGAGCGGATGGTGCCTGCTGTCACTTCCCGACACAGACAGGACTGTGTTGCGGTCCTGCAGGGGGTAACAGCTGAAGAGCAGATGGTGGCCTGCTCCTCCTTCCAGACACGGATGGTGGCCTGTGTCCTGGTGCTGTCTGGGGCTGTGGTATCAGCCCCACCCTGAACCTGGTGAGGGCTGGCCCGGCTGGAGTGTACGTGGCCGGGACTGCATTCTCGTCAGGATGTTGGTTGAGGGTGAGAGGGACGCAAGGCAGTCTGAGATGTAAGCCTATCTAGCCCTGGGCCTACCCGTGCCCTATACACCACCCAGTGGTCACCTAGGGTGGGTGTTGCTTCATCCTCACTGTCGTCCCTTCATGGGGTGGGTGTTGCAACACCCCTCCCTGGGTGTCCCGTCGGGGTGGGCATTTCAGCAGGATTACTCAAAAAGTTATGAATGGATTTTGATGAAATTTTGTGGGTGAGCCATGGGCCATGGAAGAAGTAATAAAATTTTGGTCTGGATCTGGATCCAGAGTATCCCACACTCTCATCTCTTTTCTGTCCAATTCTCTAATGCAAGAGTTAACCGTTACTCCAAGTCCTTCATTTATGCAACTGGTCAACTCTGGAACTGTCTTCCTCTGTCTGTATTCCCTACTTCCTCTGATCTCCAGTCTTTCAAATGCAGTGTGTCCAGGCATCTCGAAATGAATGGATCTTGAATTTGGCTCTCTTTTGTATTGTTTTTGTTTTTTCTTGGAAGGAACAGTATGCAGGCCCATGGCCTTTGGTTCCTTCTTCCCTGCATAAAAAAAATATATATATATATATTTCCAAAAGTTTTCAATGAATTTCAATTAAATTTCATGTAAAGGTTGGCCACGGACCATGAAAGAATTGTTTAAATTTTGGGGTGGATCTGGATCCTATATCCACAGATCTGTTTGCAGGATTACTCAGAAAGTTATGATTAGATTTTTATTAAATTTTGTGGAAGGGTGGGCAATAGGCCAAGGAAGAAATTATAAAATTTGGGGGCAGATGTGAAGTATCTCACACAACACCTTGAAAGTTCTCAATGAATTTTAATGAATCTTTGTGGAAAGGTGGGCCATGGACCAAAAAAGAATTTATCAAATTTTACGGTGGATCCGGATCCTATATCCACAGATCTGTATCCTTTTTAATGGCAATGGCATTGGCAGAGGTATGCGCTCTCAAAGTGCTTTCTAGTTACTCATACTGTACAATCTTTCAGTCAAATGACCAACATGGAGAAGCCCATACAGTAGCCCTTGATATTTCTAAAAGTTTCGGCATTGTTCCCTGTTATCCAGACTCCCTTGCTAAGGACTATCATCTTTTGCCCCATTAATTTCCTCACATCTCTGCAACAAGATAAAAGTAAAGGTATATAATATATATTCCAATTTCCACTCAGTTAATGCTGGTATGCCACAAGGATTGGTAATGGCTCCAACCCTGTACCTCATTCATATTACTCTCGTGTGTCACCGATAACCCCATTCACTCATATGCAGATGACCCAGTGCTTTGCGGTTCCTTCACACTAAGACACTTCTTCACAAAACTGGATATTTCTAACTCCCAACTCAGCACAGGAATCTCCGTAAATCAAGACTTATCCAAGGTCACAAAATGGGGACAACATTCTAGGAAAACCAAATATATCCAATTTACTAATAGACAGATACCACTTCATTCCTATATTACCTTCAGTGAAACCAGTATTCCTAACTCTAAAAGTAATGAAATTCTGTTTCTCTCAACAATATCCTCAGCTGAACATCTCACATTTGATCACTTGCCAAAACTGCCTCAAAGAAACCTGGAATGCAGAAAAGAATCTGTAACCTCTTTACTGACAAGCAGTTAGCCAAAATTTACAAGTCATGTGTGCTCTCAATTCAGATATTGCTCACCTTTCAGGAGTGGATGTGGAGAGGTTGTCCTAAAACAACAGGACAAAATCTGTTGAGAAGAGGTATATTGAGATGGTCTGGGCAGTGGAGATGATGGGGGCTGACAACTGGATGCAGAAAGTAAGAAGTGTTAATGCTAGCGGTATAGCAGTGAGAGGAAGACCGAAAAAGACCTGGGGCGAGGTCACTGAGTGTGAACTAAGGGATAAGGGACTGAACGGGGAAGCTGCCTGAGATTTAGTAACGTGGAGAACCGCCGTTAGGCGACCATGGCCAACGCATGCAATCAAGTTGGAGCATTAAAAAACAAAAGAAACAAAAATTCAGTACAAAGGTACCATATACGAATAATTTCTTACCCGACAATTACAAATGAACTACCTCCCCTGCAATTATGATGGAATGTTGTCTCTCTTGCATTATTTTACATACTTTTATGGCAACAGCCTCTGTGGTACAGTGGTAAAGTGTGCATTTTCGTACACTGCAAAACAAGGGCTCGCACCCAGCCAGGGTGATAAACTTTGGGAGCATTCTGCCAACTAAGTATTGCTTTGGTGGTCATAAGGGGTGCTGTGGTTGAACCAGTGTCGCATACTATAATGTATGCTTGCACCCAGTTGGCTTGCGTGGGCCAATTACACTTAGTTCACAGACTATACAACAATCACACAAGCGCTTCTCACCCTACATACAATCTCTGCAGAGTACCACATGTTGGTGGAGTGGAGCCTGATACACCAGAAAGAAAGAAAGAAATACTAAATACTTAAAGTTGCATCCATTGTGCCACCTCTCTATGCCTTCCCCTATGCTACACTTGCATCTGATGGTGACCATGACTGTCACACTGCCATAATGCAGAACGTCTACCTATCAGAATTCTTTTATTCCCTGATCTGCTACTGCTAGATATTTTTATGAATGGAAGACACCAGTAATCTTGTGTATGGAATTTAAAAATTTGTTTTCTCTTCCTCTGTCATCATCTGGGGAAAAAAAAAACTGTACTGCCATAGACCCCTTCCACTAAATCCTTGGAATGACACATGATACTGGACTCGCCTTCAAGGACCACATACAAGGCATTAAAATGCAGTGCAACCCCAGACTTAATACACGTAAGGCACTTACATGGACAAATGTCTGGCAACAAAAAAGATACTTCCCCTAATTGAAAAACAATACATTAAACATGTAATGTCCTCTGCCCTGCAGGTATGGGCCCCCTTATTTTCTAACACCCACTGCAACACCTAGTAGACCATACAAAACAATGTGCTATGCATCATCACAGGCTGCCACAAAACCACTTCTTCAACTCACTCTTTGAAACTAAAGTCTTCCCTGTAAGTGAATCTCTTGATATGAGAAGAAAACAATTCTACATGGTAGCATGAGCCAATATACAACACTTGTCATTATATAACACAGCCACACAACACAGCAACACACAAAACAATCACTGCACAAACATTACCAAACCCTCTTCAACAATATACCAGCTTCAGACATTCCTACACAAGCAACAGAGAAACATTTACATACTCACTTTATATGCAAGGAAATAAATCTCAATCAGAACACTATACTACAAGTCCCCACCCACCCCCCTCCTGACATTCATTCATCAGAGATATCAAAAGAAGCTGATTGACTTAGATCAGAATATTACCCAGCCCTTCTTAGCTTCTAACTTAGATAGGTCCACACAACATAACACACATATTAGAACACTGCAAAGCACATGCACACATAACATGTCCATAACATCAACAGTGTAATGAACCTATGGAACAAATCCCATGAGGCGGTTGCTTACCTGTGGTTAAAAGGTTTGCTTAGCCAGACAGACTAGAGTTAGGAACAACAACAACAACTATAAACTGCAAGTTTATATAAAACTGTGGCTGCTCTGTCTTGCTCAGCAACTTAGAATCACGCCTTTCGCTACGAGACATATTCCCAAAGCTGAGCAAAACAGCCTGGTAGTATCGATAAAATTAAATTCCTGTACTGACTGGACTAACAGCCAAGGGTAGGAATGACACCCATGTAATTTATCTCTTTATTTCTCATATGTAGTGATAAGTTACTATACACTCTAATAAGGCATAATACAGCAAGTCCTCATTATAGGTCTCATTTACTGATATCTTTTTTTCCTATTAACTCCTTGAAATCCAAGGCATAAAATATTATAACAGGCTTGTTTTCCCACATTCAGACAGTTTTATTTGGTTCATGTACTGAGTTACAACTAACCCTTCCAGTGTAAAAATTTTCTCCTCAACTAAATAAAACTGTCAAAAGATAACAACAAAAAAGTGAAAAATACCTTACCAGACTAAGGTTCAGGCCACATTAAATTACAAAACACTTTCCTGATTCAGTTCCACTGCTACCCAAGAAAGTTAAATGCCAGTTCCCAATTTACAGTAACAATTTATATACAGTACATATATCTATTTTTTTGTTATCTTTTGACAATATATATATATATAGATATATATATATATAATGTATATGTATATATATGTACATACAGTGGATCCCCGGTATACGAAAGGGATAGGGACCGGAAAAAGCTTTCGTAAAGCAAATTTTCATATATCGAAACATTTTTTCCCAATGAAATACAGTAATCCCCCCATTATCCGCTGATGTCCAGAAATTGGTCTTGTCCGGATAACGGCCCTGCAGCTCCTGCACCAGTCATTTCGGACCCTAACCTAGCCTAAATCAGAAAACCACCTACCTACCTCCCTACTGGACATGCACAGCACTTATTTAAGACCCCATTCACATAAATAATGGACACAAAGCATGAATTAATTGAATTTTAACCAGAAAATGATGAGTCAGAGGTGAGTATGGCAAAGATGTTCACCAGCTGACAGCATAGTGAATGTAGGTAACAGACATGAAAATCACTATGATAATCACCTTTTTCACAGTCTATGCACTTAAATATGCGGCACAATGCATGAAAAAAATGAAATTTAACCAGAAAAATGATGATTTAGAGGTATGGCAAATATGTTCACAAGCTGACAGCATAGTGTATGTAGGTAACTGACAAGAAAATCACTCAGAAAATCACTTTTTTCACAGCCTAAGCACTCAAATATGGGACACAAAGCATGAAATAAATAAAATGTAACCAGAAAAATGATGATTAAGAGATGAGTAGGGCAAATATGTTCACCAGCTGACAGCATAGTGAATGTAGGTAACTGACATGAAAATCACTAAGAACATCACCTTTTTCACAGCCTATGCACTCAAATATGGGACATAAAGCATGAAATAAATAAAATGTAACCAGAAAAATTATAATTTAAAGGTGATTATGGAAAATATTTTGCAGTTGACAGTGTACTTGTTTACAAGTCCATGGTGGTTGTTACGAATATAACCCCACCTATAAGGCTCTGACAGTGGTGAAAATGCTCTTGAAGCATGTACAGTAGTCAAGTGTTGAACTGCACTTAATCCTTGTCACTGTGAATTATGACTGTTTAAACAAAAACGAACACTACCGCCAGCCATCCCGACAACTGTTTACTCATGATGGCAGTTGAGAGAGAACTGGGAGGGAGAGGAAGGGGAGCCTGGAGTGTGGGAACCGATGGTAAACACAGCTGTTCGGCGCCCCACACCAAATTCAAACTTACGGGTCAAAAATTATCGGATTTTTTTCGTGATTTTTGCATTTTTTGGGCATTTTTGGGTTCCGAACAGCCAAGCCAACGATCTCTGGACAGTAGGGTGTCTGGATATTAGGCGTCCGGATAGTAGAGTGATTACTACATAAAAGGGGGGGATGTGTTCCAGGCCCCCCTTGGACCCCCCAGCCAAAACTTTACCCCTCCTATTTTAAAGTGTACTGTAAGTACTGTACCTGCATACTGTACAGTACTGTACAACTGTACCAGCATTGATGCTGGTGGCCTTCACGTGGTGGCACCCTATGGCTCCTCTGGTGCTTCCTCAACTTGTGTGGGTGGTTGTGGTGAAGATGTTGCTGGTGTTGGTGCAGGTGGTTCTGGTAAAGCAGGGAGAACGTCTGAGGACTCCAGGGAGGCATGTCTAAACAGTACGAAAGGTGCAGGATCTGTGAAAAATATCCTCACGTAGAGCGAAGCTGCCAGAAGGGACATGGACTGAGCTGAGAAGTGTGCGAAAAGTTGTTTACCAGAAAGGGGTTAGTTCGTTTCCTCGCCGCAAGCAAGCACAGCGCTGTGCAGCATGCCCATTTTGAATTTTTCGCATTTCCTTTTGCGTCACTTTTTGTATCATCAAGGCAGATACCTTTCATATAGTGGAATTTGTCCTATATTCCTCACTTTCGTGACATCGATTTTTCATATATTGGGATTTTGTATACTGGAGATCCACTGTACAGTATATATACAGTAGAACCTCAATTATCCAGGAACCATGGGGAATTCAAAATGCCGGAAAATCGATTTTTCTGGAAAATCGAATAACACCCATTTCCTGTTGTCTCACACCAGTGATTCTCAAACTAGAGGAATTTTGATGTGTCGGAGGACATAAAATAAGCCTAATGCTTTCAGTGTTTTTCATTTACAGTAAGTCCTCATTTTTCGCTGTTTTGATGTTCCGCCAAAACGTTGCAAAACATAAAATGTCATAGTGTGAAGTTAAGAATCAATGGGAAAAATAGATGGGCGTTCCAGTGGGACAGCTACCTACCCTATCAAAGTACTATAACACCAAACAGGTCCTACCCAAAATTAAATATGGAGTGTTTACTAGTTGCTTATACAGCATAACACAGTAAACATGTACCTGAAATGACATTAGAACTGTTCTAAAGAGCTGCAACACCAAAAATCCTTACCAGAAATAAAGTAAACATTGGCATGAGTGGCATTTTTTTTTTTTAATGCAAGGAAGAAGGAACCACAGGCCACAGGCCTGCAACTGTTCCTTCCATGAAAAAGCAAAAACAATACAAAAGAGAGCCAAATTCAAGATCCGTTCATTTTAAGATGCCTGGACACACTGCGTTTGAAAGATTGGAGATCATAGGAAGGTGAAGTGTTGAGGGTGGATGGGCCAGTTACTAGGTGGCATGGGCCTCTCTGGGGAAGCCCTATCACCTAAGTCAAAGCCCTCAACGTCGAATTCTGGCTCCAGCAACTCTACTTCTCCTCCTTCATCCTCCTCTCCTGTCACGTCTAAGACTTGCATAATAGCAGCCACATTCAGTGTCACATTAAAAAATTGTGTGATCCTGGCTTGTCTTTGCTCCAGTAGGTTTCTGTTGTAGACTGCCATCACTTGAGACTTCAGATCATTCAAGGTGGATAGGATCCGGGTAGCCTCAGGCATAGTCCCGGTGTATGTCTCGAAGTTTGTTGCCGTGTCGGTTATGGTGGACAGGCTGTGGGACAATTTCTGGGTGGTCATCTTCTCCTGTGCAGTGTGATCTGGCCTTTCATTCTCTTCACTAGAGTTCATCTCTTCCTCTGTTATGTCAACCACACCTGAGTCTAAGTCGTAGTGTGTCAAGTGGTGTCTTACAGCCGTTTCGTCCACCTCTACTGTGTCTAGGCTTGTGCGTCTGATCGCACTCTAAAAACTAACTCCATTAGGTATATTGATACAGTAAAAAACAGTGGCACAAATAAAGGTTGAGGGGAAAAAAACACACACATTTACTTTATTGTTATTTTGCATGCACTCACCTGCTTGTTGAGAGGTTCCTTGTGCTTCCTTAGGGGTATGATGCAACATAACAGCAACCAACATTACCGATTTTCATTACAATACTGTATATTCTTCCCCTGAATTGTTCTAACAAACACTTGGTTGGTTAACTCTAAATACTAACTCCATTAGGTGGATATTGATACAGTAAAAAACCGAGGTACAAATAAACATTAAGGGAAAAAAACACAGACACATTTACTTTATTGTTGTTTTACGTGCACTCACCTGCGTTTTGAGAGTTGCCTTGTTTTTTCTAAGTGTCCTTATGGTGCTGTCAGGAGCCCCAGTCAGGCGACATATCTCAGGGGCTGTCAACCCCTCCTCAATGAGCTGCAAAATCCTCTGCTTCTCAGCCGCACAAAATACACAATGGTGAAGGTTTCTGTAGTACCACTGCTGTATCAATAGAGGGCAGGGTGGTCACAAGATGGCCACCAACAAATGAACATCGGTATGCGTCGTCTGCCGAGTGTCGGCTGCCAGCTGGAAGCGGCGACGAAGATTGGGAGAAAATGAGGAAGTTTGCGACATGTTGGAAACTTTTCTCTTTCGCGAAAAATGAAGCATCGAATTAAAATTCGTCGAAATGCGAGGGCTTACTGTACATAACTGAAATTGTAATTATCCTTGATACAATATTAGCTAAAATGTGACATATATTTACAAGTAAAATAGGGTGTTAGGTTCTAGGAGCCTCATATTTTTCCTTAAAAATATATTTAAGGATAATTATGTCTGTCATACGACACTCACGACATGTGTTTACATACGATCTCACTGACTGGACACATCACTGGATGCTGCATTCTGACCTAACCTAACCGATTAGTTCTGACCCCTAATACTCCCCATAAAAATTTTAATCGCCAAGGATTGCCACTAAGCCTCTTGAAAGTCCTCATTACCAATCAAGCTTTTGACCTAAACAACACATGAATGATGGCTGTCTAGCATCACGCGTATTTCGCCTGGAATAAGTTTCAGTGCCCAACAATAAAAAAAAAAAGCTATAAAGAAGTTGTAAGCAAGTATGGTCTCGGGACAATTCGTCGTCACAACAATAACAAGGCAATTCGCTGTCATTAATGAAGACAGCTATGGGTGATGCTAGAATATAATTTAAAGGCGACTACAGCAAGGAAGAAACAAGTTAGTTATTGACTAAAGGTGCAACTAATAAATAACATCCAAAGCCTACACTACTGAACATAAACTTTGATGGATCCCCCTGAAATACAGTCATTAAAGTATTGATTAATTAAAAATAAGTATTTAAGGAATGACGGGGGATCATCCAGGGTGCAAATTGTCCTGATGGGGAATCGTCCATGTTTTGATGGGGAATAGTCTGACGGCGAATTGACTTGATGGTGAATTGTCTCAGAACAGCAGAGATGTGGGTGATGCAGGCTTATTGACGCGAGTGGATAGGATGGCTGGGGGTCGAACAGGCCTGATGGGGGAGACCGGTGGAGCAGCTGTTTTTGCTGGAGTACTTGCTGGTGTGGACACTGATGCATCACTATCTAGGAACCCCACAAATGAACAGGAGGATACAAGTGAAATGTCTGGTGTTTTTGCACGTTTATCCCTTGTGAAAAAGTTTCTGATGTCTGTTTGATTGCTACCCGACGGCGATTTTGGAAGTCATCTTAAGGGTTACAAAAATGAAGCAGCTCATTAGCTGTGTAGGCTGGATTTCTCTCCATCCACTGGATGATCTTTCAAAATGATTCATCAGCATCTTTCCATGAACAGCTAGGAGCCATGGCAGATATTCCACCAAATATTATGGAAAATTGCGATAAAACAGCGATGTGTTGCTGTGTTTACACTGTTAAGCCTCAAAACAGTGGCGGGGACCGCAGTGATGCACTCTGGTGGCGAAAGAATGAAAACATTCAGGCGGGATGGTTGTGCGGTGAATTTGAAATGGCAGTTAGGTCCTGGATTATCCCTAGTTGATCGATTTTGGAATTTTTCTTTAAATTGTCCGGTTTAGTCCCAATTCCGGTTGACTGGCTCGTGGATAACTGAGGTTCTACTGTATGTATATATATATATATATATATATATATATATAAATATACAGTTTATATACATACAGCGAGTCCTCAATAAATGAAAACCCGACATATGAATATTTGATGTTACAAAAGGGAGGAATGTAGGACAAATTCCACAATACGAAATGTATCTGTCTCAATGATACGAAAAGCAGAGTGAAAGGAAATATGAAAAATTCAAAATAGGTGCGCTGTATACCACAGCGCTCGCTTGCAGTGAGGCCGTCACAACAAATAAGACCATTCGCCACCAGGACTTTTCGGCGTCAGGACGATTCCCCATCATTTATTTACATATCAGTTAATTTAGCAAGTATATTAGTTCTCAAGTTATATGAGTTATAAATCTAATAGTGGTTTATTGTTTTTATAATAAATGTAAAACATGGCATCAAATAGTTTGTATTAACGAAAAAATATATAAGTACTGTATACTGAAATGTGAATCAGATGACGTATGTCCCGCATGCCACTGTCTAGGCAACTCACCTGTTACCAGTGACCTTACCACGGTATGATATTCAAGGCCAGAGTGATTCCCAATGTGGAGGACAGAGTTTACGTAGTGTTAGAGGAAGAAACAATAAGAAATGATGATCAGGTAATGTCACCAAAAAAAGTGCAGTATGTTGATGTGTTTGGTGAGTGGAACAACGCTTATTTCGCCTATATTACTGTGTGATAACCAATATACTCTTGTACTACATGTAAATTCGTACCAAATAAATAAATAAATAGCAATTACAAGTAGATTGGAATAGCTACCCTCCCATAGATCACATTTTTCTCTGGAGCCAAGGCCCACAGAAAACACAGCCATGTGAGGGTATTCTTACCTGTAAAGCATTTTATTTAAAGATGAGGTGAGAGATTTCTCTATCAATTTTTGATGTTTCTCACAAAAAGTGTAGGTTTAAGAAAAAAAAAAAAAAAATCTGCCGGGATGGGGGAAGGTAACTGGTTAAGAATTTGCTGGGACGGGATGGATTAACATAAGGCTACATATGAGACACTGGCATTTATATAAATGTCTAATAACCTCAAGTGACCAAACGACATACTCTAAAATTATATGAATAATCTTCATATGTCTACATTCTCAGTTAATCAATCAATCTCAACCTACTGCATTCAAAAATTGCAATAAAAATTACTGAAGACAGCTATGAGAGACGCCAAATTATAATTCAAAGTCGACTACAGTGAGGCAGAAACAAGTTACTTATTGACTACAAGTGCAAATTATAAATAATATCCAATGCATCTGCTATTCAATGAACATAGACCTTGATAGTTCCTCATGAAATTAGTTATTATAGTATTAATCAATTAAGTACTGCATATTTATAGAATGACGAAATCGTCCATGCTTTGATGGGGAATCGTCTGATGGCGAATTGACTTCACGGTGCATTTTCCCGAAACCAGTCCACATCCCTCCTCGCAGCTTTGCTGCACATGAGGATATTTTTGCAGCTCTACACATTTTTGTACTGTTTAGACATGCCTCCCACGCACCCTGCATCATCTCCAGCATTGGGGAAGCCCTCTGCAAAGAAGCAGCAGCACCATACTCTAACACTGGAGAGGAAATTGGAAATTACACCATGAGGAGGGGCAGGGAGGCTCGAAGATTGGGCGTGCTTTAGGCCTTGCAGCTTCCACTGTTGGGAATGTGACCAAGAAAAAGGAGATGTACAAGAAAATGGCCACCTCATTCTCTACATCTACAGGTATTACTTACTTCAAAATAGGAGGGGTAAAGTTTAGGTGGGGGGTCCGAAGGGGTCCTGGAACGCATCTCCCCATTTCTATGTCTATTTCAATGGGAAAAATCATTCCAATACATGAAATTTCGAATAACGAAAGTTTTTTTTTGTCCCTATCCCTTTCGTATATAGAGGACTCACTGTATGTATGTGTATATATATATATATATATATATATACAAATCTATCTATCTATCTATTGCCAGAAAACTCAATCCCGCACGGGGTGGCCACAAACAAGTCGCCTCCATGTCACCCTGTCCCCCACCATTTCACTACCACGCTCCCAACTCACACACCCCTCTCTCATATACCTCTCCACTCCGTCCCTTCATCTCATCCTCTGCCTCTCCCTCCCTCACGCCCCCTCCACCTCACTCACATACACTCTCCTTGTCAGTCTTTCACTCTCCATCCTCTCCACATGTCCAACCATAATCTCTCTACTATCCGGATACATCACTATTCGGACATCGATGGCTTATGGTCGAAACCCCCAAATTGGAAAAAAAAAAAAAAAAAAAAAATCCGATTTTTTATGACCGCGTTAGTTTGAACTTCCCCCTCGCGCCGACTACCTCCCTTCCCGCCCAATCTCCCTCCTACTAGTTCTGTCTCAACTCTCATGAACAGTGGATGGCTGTCCGATCATTTGCAGTATTTTCGTTCTTGTTTAAATAATCAAAAGTCACAGTGCTAAGGATTAAGTGTAGTTAAAAGCTGGATTACTGGACATGCTTCAAGAGCAATTATGACCACTGTAAAGGGGGTAAACAAGGAGTAAACAACAGTCATGGAGATGTAAGTAAACACTGTCAACTGCTAAATATTTTCCATAATCACTTCCAAATCCTCATTCTCTGGTTACATTTTATTTACTTCATCCTTTGTGTCCTCAACTGGTGAACATTTTTGCCCCACACACCTCTAAATCATAATTTTTTGGGTTACATTTTATTAACTTCATGCTTTGTGTCCCATATTTGAGTGCACAGGCTGTGAAAGAGGTGATTTTCTCAGTGATTACCATGTCTCTTGCATACATTAACTATCTAGTCAACTGGTGAACATTCTTGCCCCACACACCTCTAAATCATAATTTTTCTGGTTACAATTTATTTACTTCATACTTTGTGTCCCATATTTGAGTGCACAGGCTGGGAAAGAGGTGATTTTCTCAGCGATTACCATGTCTCTTACATACGTTCACCATCTAGTCAACTGGTGAACATTTTTGCCCCACACACCTCTGAATCATAATTTTTCTGGTTACATTTTCTTTACTTCATGCTTTGTGTCCCATAATTGAGTGCACAGGCTGTGAAAAGGTGATTTTCTCAGTACTAATCACGTCTCTTCCTTACGTTCATTATGTAGTCAGCTGGCGAACACCCCTGCCTTACTCACCTCAAAATCATCATTTTTGGGTTAAAATTCGATTAATTCATGCTTTGTGGCAATTATTTATGTGAATGGGGTCTCAATTAAGTGCTAGGCTTGTCCGGTAGGGAGGTAGGTAGGTGGTTTTCTGATTTAAGTTAGGTTAGGTTAGGGTCAAGAATGACAAGTGCTGTTGGTGAACAGTGAACACCTTTGTCATACCTAACTCTTTTTCTGGTAACAATTTATTTATTTGATGCTTTGTATCCCATATTTTAGTGCATAAAATGTGAGAAATGATGATTTTCATAGTGAATGACATGTCCGATACTTATTTACACTAAGCTGCCAACTCATATGCCTTACTTACCTCAAAATCATCATTTTGGGGTTAAAATTCAATGAATTCATGCTTTGTTTCCATTATTTAATGCATATGGTTTGAGAAAGGGTGATTTTCATAGTGATTTCCATGTCTGATACTTACTTACACTTGCTGGCAAGTTGTGAGCACCTATGCCTTACTCACCTTTAAATCATAATTTTTTTGTTAAAATTCAGTTAATTCATGCTTTGTGTGCATTATTTATGTGAAAGGGGACTTAAATAAGTCCTATGCATGTCTGGTAGGGAGGTAGGTAGGTTGTTTTCTGATTTGGGTTAGGTTAGGTTAGGGTCATGAATGACCAGTGCTGGAGCTCCAGGGCCACTATCCGGACAAGACCACTGTCCGGACATGCCTTTGGCTCTATTACGTCGGATAGTGGAGGGATTACTAGAGTATATATATATATATATATATATACAGTAGGTGCGGAAAGTGTTGACGCCATCTTAAGAAAAGAAAACATTCTTGTGGTTAGCAAGGAGAAACAAATAAATTAACACTCACCATTGAATTTAGTATTTACTTGCACTCCCCTTAAGGCGTCTGGGGAGACTGATGGCGTAGTTTTGCAGAAGAGACGGACTAAAACTGCTCCATAGTTGCAGCCTCAAGTTTAGGCAAAGATGATGTGCCCATACTACGCAGCTGCCGCTTCATGTGCACCCATAAATTCTCAATGGGATTGATATCTGGGCTGTTTCTGGGCCAATCTCGAATAAAGGGAACCTCACAGTCTGTTAGCCACTGTTTCACTGACTTTGCAACATGTGCAGGGGCAGAATCTTGCATAAATACTCTTGCCTTGGTTTTATCAAAAGAGTCACTTAAAACATCACATAAGAGCTCCAAATAATTGTTCTGGTTCACTTTTTCATTTGCAGGTTGAATTACCAACCTACCAACACCATAATATGTAAAGCAGCCCCAAGCCATGAGTGAGGCTTGGTATTTAACAAACTTGGAAGTGTACTTAGGATCCAGGGGGTCACTGCCTGGTCTGCAGTACACTCGTGATGAAGGGGTACCAGTGACAGTAAATGTTGACTCATCACTCCAAAGCACAGTTTTCCATTGCTCCTCACTCCAGGCAAGATATTTCTTACAAAAATTTTATCTCTTTTTCTTCTGAAGTGCAGTTAGCAGTGGTTTGTTACAAGCACAAAAACTCCTGTAGCCCAGATCGTCATGCAACAGCTGCTGCACACTTCTGACAGACACATCTGCCAGCAACTGTGGTTCTTTTCTTTTAAATCCCATGCTGTTAGCCTTGGAACCTTGCTAACTTGCCTTGAAATCAGCTGACGGGTCCTGAAGGTTGTCTTACAAGGTCTCACAGGCTTGGGAAGTGGAGTGGGAGGAATGGCCTCCCCACTGTCCTTGAACCGCTTCACCAGTCTCTGCACTGTCTTCAGTCTAACACCATCTGATTTGCAATAAATAGGAGTTTGTGGCCAGCTTTGTATAAAGTAATCACTTCCACACGTTTGTCCTTGCTTGTGGTTACTTTAGGCATGATGAGAATGTGGTAGGTAACCAAATAACTGTGTTATTTGAGTCAAAACATGCCCTCGTGGTGCATCACACACAGAGACAATCCTCCTCCTGTGGCTGCCCAAACATTACTGAGCCTGCTCCTGTGGTGCCAAACCTATCAAGCAGGGTTGCCAGCTCCCGTTGAAAAAGCGTCAGCTCATTTCGCATCACAGGGGAGGGTAGTATTGACCCTACTTCACTTAACGCGAA
>JAGKTI010000445.1:40117-55736 GCA_018397915.1 Birgus latro
ACTTAAGAACCATGCATGGGAAAATTAAATTGCAAGCAGGAAATTATGATTAACATTTTTGGTAATCTTTTAACACATTTACAGCATGATGAAAATAGGTTAGGCATGAAGTTAGGGTACTTACAAACAAGAAGCTACCCTCCTGATGTAATAACCCACTCTATCATCTCAGACTCTGACAGGAAGACCTTGCACCTGACACACCTTTCCAATTGAGAATCACCAGCACTTATCACCAACACTTTCCAGAACGTTTTTTTTTTTTATAACTGGAATCACATCACTTCACTGCACTGCACTGTACATAACAGTAAATTCCATCATCACACACATGATGGAGAAGGTGAAGAGCAGTATCAAGCACTGTAGGAGGTTGGGTATCACCACAAAAGCAATGACTTCGGCCGCCATTTTCGGAGTTGTTCACGAGGCAGTTGCAGAGTGGGTAATGGCGACTGACTGTGGCGCCACGAGTGTAAACATAGCCGATCGGCGCGGGCGGGAAATTCAAACTAACGCGGTCCCAAAGAATCGAAAAATTTTTTATTTTTTTATTTTTTGGCATTTTGAGGGTTGGGCAGCCCACAATATCCGGATAGTGAGTATGTCTGAATATTGGACGTCCGAATAATGGAGGGATTACTGTATATAATTATATAATTTTTGTTTAAACAAACCCCTTACTTATACTGAGGACTGTCTGTACAGAACATCATATATGCATACACACATGGAGAGTGACCACAGATAATTATATTCTCATATGATAAGTCTGTCCATGGCACTGATTAACAGATCACAAGGTGCTTCTTCGGGGATATGGTGCCAGATCGCAAGGTGTTTCTTGGGGGAAGTGGTGTTCAAGTGGTACTAGTAGCAGTAGCTGTTCCCTAGGCAGTCTGGCTGAACAGCCCTGAGTCCTTAAGGAAGGCCATGGCTGAGACTAGGTTTTCCCACAGAGCTCTCAAGGAGTGTATGTTGTGTTGTTTGTTCAGGTGATTGTGTGCAATGTAGTCTTCTACAATATGCCTAATAGTATGAGGTGTTGTGTTGCATCCTGGACGGGCATCAGTGACGGAGTCATCCAGCCTCTTCTGATAACTCAAGAGGGCTGGATCATGCCCACATCTCAGCATGGCCAGGTGTGTTCAGATGTTGAAAAGTTGTGGTTAGCTGTTTGAAGAATGAGAGTCTGATCCCAATCTTCAGCAAGGAAGAGTCGGATTATTTGAATTTCATTAAAACAGACTTCAATGATTTTCCACATGATCCAACAATGTATAAAAACACTCCCACTATTATCATTACAACAGTCCTGAATAAGATAGCCTTAGTATGTATTTAATATGAACTGTTGGTATTAGCACCAAAAGCAGTGAAAGTGTGAGGCACTTTGGAGAACTGCTGGCTATCATGGAATGGGCTGTCAAGTCTATGCCCAAAGTCTGACACCTTACCTTGTACTTTGCACAACCAACCAGCTTTCATACACCTTCCTGTCTAATTTTTCAATCTTAATACAACTCATTCTATACAAATTCCTATTAGGAAATCCCATTTTACAAAAGCATATTAACACATCTATAAATTTACTGTTGGTTACAGAAACTGGAGACATTAAGCAATCAATAAATGTGATGAAACAAAGCCCACAATAAATAGCCTTAAAGAAATGAAAATTGACAAGTTCATTGGAAAAAAAAAAAAAATCAACATTTAATTATTAAACTTCATGTACCTATTAAACTTCTGAAGCTAACAGTGACACTGTGCCATTTTCTACCAGGAAGTTGAATTAACAATTTAACTACAGCCACAAAGTACAGTAAACTCTCGAAATAGAATGGATACCCAGGTTCAGCAAACTGCGAGTCTAGTGATTCGTAAGGCTAGCGGAGACATCTAAAATATCCCCCTCGCATCATTAGAGGACACTTCTCTCATGTTCAGCAGTGTTTTGCAAGCTACAATCCTCAGAACAAGATGTTCACTTGTTCCGTGACCATGTTTATGACATCATTGGGTGGGAACAGGTACAGTTTCCAAATGTTCCCAGTTTTGACATACTGTATGGGTATTTTGCAATAAATTACAAGACAGATTTTGGTATGTACTTAAAAAAAAAAAAAAAAAAAAGCATTTCCTTTAGCTTTCTTACAGTAAAAATTATAAATACCAAATACCGATTGTGAAAAAAACAAAATAAATAAAAAATAATAATAATAACAATGAGTAACTGGCAACACTGTAATCAGCTTCAAGGATGCTTCGTGGCCTTCACCTCCCTCCATCCTCAATAAACGCACATGTAGCAGCCAACGATGAACAAACCCCAGTGCTGTATACTGTACTGAAGTGTGCGACAATATCAGAAAGAGCAACTAATTATGTTCAGCAGTGGCAGGAAACCTATCTAAGGCAAGGGAAGTATGCCGGAATGAGTAGGGATGAAAAAAAAAAAATACTATGAAAGAAAGTGGTGAAATTTTGGATAAACCTAATTGGGGGTTAGGGCCAAGCATGATTGGAAAATTGCTTAAGATCAGTGAATCTACAATCAGAAGCATAAGGCTGAAGCGTGATGAAATAAGTTCGTACTTCAGTGATGCATGTGGCAACTCCATGATCAAAGTGGCACATACTGTACACCCAAGCAGCAAGGTGATGGTCACAACAGAACATTATCTAAGGAGGTATAATGACCACAAAAGTGAACATGGAGTGTGTTTCCTCAGGCCAGGCAAGGCAGAAGACGAAAGAAATTTCCGAAGCTGTTGCACACAAGTGCTAAATGATGAAGAACACTCAGCAAGATGGGGAATTCTCGGGCGAACCAAGCAAGTCAGAATGGTTATCACTGACTGTACATAAGAATTTTTTTTTTTTTCATTACTTTGGAGTTTTACTGTGTCCAAACCTTGATTAAATTTCACTGTGTTATGCAATAACTTACTCACAGTGGTATTTAAGAAAAGAGGCAACTGGGATATTAACAGTTACCGTAGAAGGAACTGGTGACATGCAGCAGGATGGTGGCCATGACGTTTTAGTGAATGAAAATTTCTTCTAGTGTTACATATGGCCTTTTATCAAGTCTAAACCTTGCTAAAATTATACTGTGTTGTGCAGCAGACTGCTTATAGTTTATATGAGAGAATAACTTGGACTAAAGGGTTATTTACACGTAAACATATGTCGTGAGTTCAGTGATAATCGAGTTGAGCATGGTACAGTTAGAATAATGCAAATGCTAAACTCAGGTACTCAGTGTACTGAACCCTCTTCTAATGAATTTTGGTTTTAATGACTATCTTGAGATGACTGGACGTTCATTTAACTAATTTTGTTTGGTAAAAGAATGGACGCACAGGAAACACCGACCAGCGTGGCATCCCAACACACACACATGTCATCGACAGAGACAAAGCTCTTTGTGGATTGTGGGGAAATAATCACCAAATCAGCATGAAAAAGGAAACCAGCCTATTGTGATTATGTGAATGAATACGTGAATGGTGGTCCCATCTGATACTGGTGAAAAAAACTGACTTCTGTCAAACAAGAGTACAAGACACAGTAAAAGCAGAAAGATTTCATAGATTGCGGAGAGGGATATTTCATTGTTTACATCTGGTGGCAGTGAATTTGCAGGCTTCTCCGATGAGGATAAGGGTAAAGGAAGTACTAAACTGAACCAAACAAGAGTAGCAGGAGTGGAGAAAATGGGGGAGAGGAATGTCCAGGAGTTAAAAAAAAGGTATGGATAATAATTAGAGAATTGAAGGAATGGACCTAAGAACAGGTGATAAAGATTCCGACGACACTTTTTGAGTCATCATAAATCCAACCGTTGAGATTCTGATAACTCGAATTTGAGTCATACGAAACAATACATATTTTTTGCATGTTTTCCATCTCATATCTGGCCAGGTTCCACATACACTATCCTGTTTATCCTTTTCCAACTATTTGTTTTTACAGTGACGAGTACATCAGATAGATATGCACAATAAATAGTTTTTACCACGAATAATATTGGTATAACCAGCATGGATATTTGCCAGGGTGATAGTGAGAGTTTTTGCTTTTCTCTGTGAAAACGAACATAAATTGCCATAATCTAAATATCAATAGAAAGGAAATTTACTGTAGATTGACATGGTGCTATCAAATTTCAAGTAACTTTAATACTTTTTTTTACAAATATTTTTCTATGGAAGGGAGTGTGATTCTTCCTTTTTGGCTAACTTCTACTCGTCCTATTGGCCATTTAGCTATTGTATTTACCTTTTTCAAACATACTACGATAAAGAGCAACGATTCAGCTTTAAAACGATACCACATTCATTAGTCTACCATAAAAATTTAGTGTATACAAATAACAATGTGCAATGGCGCACTCTATGTGCGTGTGGCTGAATCTGGCACAGACATAATCGGTGGAGGGCTGTACATCTCAAAGGGTTAAGATAATGCAGAGCAACTCGGAAAAAGTCTGCACACACAGTGCTGAACAAGAAAGACAAGCAAGAGAATTAAAAGTGAGTAACGAATCTGCCTCAAATGAAATAAACAGCTCAAGAGGGAAAATAAGAGGTTGGAAGAAGAAAGGGAAAGGATGAGAAGTAAACTAGACAAGCATGAACCAAAATCAAGGATGCAAGATAAACACAATAAGGAAATCAAGGAGCAACATACGGGGTGGAAGAAAATTCAAGAAGGAAATCTAAATTTGAAAGAGATTATAGAACAAGAGAGCAAGGAAATGGTGGAGAAGGAGGTGATTAGGGTACTAAGAAGTAGAGAATCTTTAGTCAGGGATGTAGCAGACAAGAAAAAATGCATGATAAGTTCAGGAGTAAAAGATCAGAAAGGGAAAGAAAAGAACTGAGTAAGGCTAAAGAGATAGTAGCAGTAGTTAAGGAGGGTAACAACGAAGCTCAAGAAGAGATTGAAGAAGTGTTTAGGCTAGGAAAGTACGAGGAAGAAGGGGCAGGGCCACTTAAAGTTTAAGTCTCAGGTAATTGTAAATGAAATCATCAACAGAACACAGAAATTATCAGACAGAGGAGTCCAAGAATGTTTGGATAGGGAGAGATGCAAATGAGGAAGAAAGAGCTAAAATAAAGGAGCTAGTAAAGGAAGCAAAAGCAAAAACTGAAAAGAGAATGGAAGTGAAGACAGTGTTCTATTGGAGAGTTATAGATCAGAAATTGAGGAAGTGGTACCGACGGAGAGAGAGAGAGAAGAGGGACTAATGAGCAGCAAAAAATGTTGGAAAGTGGCATATACTAATGTTGATGGTTTAATATTGGCAGGGTTAGAAATAAGTGATTTCTTGGGGGGTACATGAACCAGATATTATGTGCTTTGTAGACCAAGCGAGGGATATTGATATCCATATGGAAGATGGTAAATACAAACTGGGGAGAATAGACAGAAATGAAAAAACAGGAGGAGGAGTGATGATAGCAGTGAAGAACATCATCAATATGGATAATGTGGAAACGGCAGAGGGTAGGGCAGAAGTGACAAATATGAAATTAGAAAATGGAGAGAGTGGCAAGAGAGACATCGCAGTAGTATATGTTCCCCCTAAGACAAGGACATGGAATGACAACGAATACCGGGAGATGTCGTCTGACACGGTTAAATATCTACAGAAAGTGACTGAGAAAAGCAACAACATACTGTAATTCTGATGGGTGATTTTAATTGTAAAGAGGTGAACTGGGAGGAATGGGACTCAGGAGGCAGTGAAGATTCATGGAGCATTATACAGTTAAATATAGCAATGAATAATGTAATGACCCAGTGGGTCAAAGAAGAAATAAGATTCAAAGGTGATGACACACCAGCAAGACTAGATTTACTGCTAACCCAAGAAACTGATGTAACTGAATCTTTGATATATTTGTGTTCCATAAGAAAAAGTGATAATGTGGTCACTAAGTTCCATATGATAAAAGGGAACCTGGTGCCAAGAGATGAGCATTAGAGGCAGGGAAGATACAACTTTGGGAAAGCAAACTTTACAGGACTGAGGAAATATTGAAAAAATGAGGACTGGAGAAAATTCAGAAAAACAAGAGAGATGCAAAGGAAGTGGGATATCTTTCTAGACCTCTATAATTTGGGAGTGGGAAAATATGTTCCAAGAGTAAGTGGGAAAGAAAATGGGAAGAAAGATTGGTTTAACAGAAGGTGTATGATAGCAAAAAGAGAGAGGGACATGGGATGGAACAACTGGAGAAAGAGAGGTAATAATAGAACAAACGAAGAATACAGAAGAACTAGAAATGAATATACAAGTATATGTAGAGAGGAAGAAAGGAACTTTGAAAAAAGTACAGTATAACTGACAAATGTATGGAAGAACCCAAATTGTTTTACAGATTTGTTAGTGGGAAATTGAAACAAGAGGAAGGAATCACCAAACTGAAAGTAGAAGGAGAGGTCTATACAGATGCGGCAATGCAAGCTGAAATAATGAACAAATGTTTCCAATCAGTTTTCACTAAAGAAAGGAATTTTGTGGAGGGGGAGGGAGTAACTAGAAATGTACAGTAGTGATAAAGGATACGAAAGTGGAAGTGCAGGAAGTGTATAAATTACTGGAAACTCAAGATGTAAAGGAAAGCCCCAGGACCAGATGGAATCTCTAATTGGATACTGAAGGAATGCAGAGAACTAGCAGATAAGATTCACAGTTTAATAGTGTGTTCTCTGGAAGAAGGGAGAGTGCCTCGGGAATGGAAGATGGCCAATGTGGTACCAATTTATAAGGAAGGAAACAAGGATGAACCCCTGAATTATAGACCAGTGTCCCTGACCAGCATAGGTGCAAAACTGTGTGAAAGAATCCTGAAAGACAGATGGATAAAATATCTGGAGGAGATGAACATTTTGGCTGGAAGTCAGTTTGGATTCAGAAGTGGAGTGTGTTTCCAACTTGCTGAGCTTTAACTCAAGAGTGACCAATGTGGTAGGGGAAAGAGATGGCTGGGTGGATTGTGTGTACTGTATTTAGATTTGGAGAATGCCTTTGACAAGGTTCCCCAAAAGTGACTTACGTGAAAATTGAAGCAATAGGAGGACTGAAGGAAAACCTCCTGGAGTGGATGAGAGACTTCTTGAGAGACAGACAAATGAGGACAGTAATAAAGGACAAAATGTCTGGATGGAGGAGGGAAGTAACAAGCGGAGTCCCACAAGGCTCAGTGTTAACGCCAGTAATGTTCCTGATTTATGTAAATGATATGGTAGATGGAATGAACAGTTATGCAAGTCTGCTTGCTGATGATGCAAAGATCTTGAGAAGAGTGGAAGTTGAGGAAGACTGCAAAATGCTGCAGAAGGTTCTGGATAGGATTCATGATTGGAGCCAATGTGGAAAATGGAATTCAATTAAAAAAAAATGTAAAATATTGGAAACGGGCAAAAGTACCAAAAGGCCATGACTGAATTATCACATGGGTATCGAACCAGTCACAAAAGCAAAAGAAGAGAAAGACTTGCATGTGCTGGTCCAGGATGGTTTGTCACCAGCAAAACACATTAACAAGATAGTTAGGGAGATGTACAATCTCTTGACTAACATAAGAGTATCATTTCTTTACACGGATGAGATGAGGAAAAAATTGATAGTGGCCATGAACCGCCCCAGGTTGGAATATGTGGCAGTAGTGTGGTCCCCACACAAAAAGAAAGACGTACAAAAAGAAAGACATAAACAAGACAGAGAGAATACAAAGAACAGCAACCAAGATGGTCCCTAGCCTGGATCTGTTGTACAGAGAGAGGCTGGAAAAGCTGGATCTGCTTTCCTTAGAAGAAAGGAGAGAGAGAGAAAGAGGCAACATGACTGCAGTGTTCAGGGCCATGATGGGAGTAGATAAAACTGACAGAAAAGATCTGTTTGTATGGGATGGGAGAGTAACAAGAGGACACGGAATGAAACTAAAAAAGCCAAGCTGCTTGAAGGTTATCAAGAAATATAGTTTTCCATATAGATGCACAGACCTGTGGAATAGCCTGGACAAAGAGATCGTCCAGTCTAAAACCTTAAACGAGTTCAAAGCAAAATTTGAATTACAGGTACTGTATTGAGAAATAGAGATGGGACCCCACCAGCATAGCTCATTTCCCGTATATTACTAGGTAAATACACACACACACACACCCTCTGCATCCTGTAGAATGCCGCATCAGTCCCTGTGTGACCAGCATTATGAGACGAGCCATAAAATGAGGACAGTATTTATTGAGAAAAAGATCCATTTCGACCTAGCTGTATGTTACTGTGTGCAACTGTATGGCCGAACGACGCTCTATATTTAGTTAACAATTTTTGTTTGATAAAAGCCATAATGCCTGGGAAATTACCAAGCAGCATGGTGCTTGGCTTTCATGAACTTTTGGCTTTAACCGTGAAGGGTCTGGTAACAACTACTGTGCTGTAGTTTGTTATTTTGAGCGTTTACTGTATTTCTTATACATTTCCATCAAATTAAACAAACTGTAACCCCTCAATGTAAACAAAGCATGCATTCCAAAAAGTAACAACTTTTTTCATCCACTCACTTGATGTAGTGCTGCTTACTCCTTCCTTCACCTTTTAAATTCTTTGTCTGCCCTCCTCTTTTCCTGTTTCTCCCATCTTTCCTGTCACTTTTTATTACTCTTCTTTCCATTCAGGTGGCTTTCCATGAGTAACAAGCCAAATGGTTTCCTCTACGTCAGGAAACCATTTACAATGCTAGGTGGTAACCATACAACCAACCCATATGTATTCCCTACATGTCAACAAGTGGGCTGGCAAAGGGTTAGTGTACCTCCCCTTAAAACAACTAACTCAAAGTCAAACGGCCACCCCTTTCGGATTTATGGTGTTTGGCTACAGATAGATAGACAGATAGACAGTTTTATAAACTGGGAGATTTTAGGAAAGGGGCATTATGGAGGAACAATGAAGTGCTAATAAAATAGTACTGTAATTGGGGTTTAACCCCTACTGGCAGAGGACGTAATTTCAATTTTATTCTTCCTACTACCTGACAATTTTTTCAACTTATTCCTCACCCTCACATAGAAGGGGTTGATTAAGGATGCAGCTAACCCTTCCAGTTCTGTGCCACTCAAAAACTGAACACAATTGATTGGTTGAGGAAAGAAGAAAATACAGTAAGCATCATCTTATGAAAGAGGTCAACAGCAAACACCAGCCATTCACTCATATGATGACATTTTCATTTCATTCTTACTATCATTCAGATGCATTTATTCAGCTTAGGAGAAGCTTTGTTAACTAGAGAGGTCAGGTACTGTCTTTGTTACCCCCTTCATTACTAAGATGCTCGTTCAAGCTGCACAAAATCATCTGGAGGTAGCAAAACCTAACCAATAAAATACATTAACAGACTATCTATCTATCTATTGCCAGACGCCTCAATCCTGCACGGGGTGGCCACAAACAAATCGCCTCCATGTCGCTCTGTCCTCTGCCATTTCACTACCCTGCTCCCAACTCACACCCCCCTCTCTCACACCTCTCCACTCCATCCCTCCATCTCATCCTCAGCCTCCCCCTCTCTCTCCCCCCCTCCACTTCACTCACATACACTCTCCTCATCAGTCTTTCACTCTCCATCCTCTCCATATGCCCAAACCACCTTAACGTGTTTCTCCTAACGCTTCCTATCACATCCACATCCAAGCCACAACGCTCCTTCCAAACTCATCTACCAACCTTTGCAGCTCCCCTTCGTCTTCACTCAACAACACAGTATCATCTGCAAACAACAGTACAAGGAGTTTCCAAACACTGCCCTCTCTCACTAGGGCTGCTCCAACATCCACTGCCCGACCTTCATTCTCTTGGGATTTGTCTTGGAAAGAACATATCACATCTCTCGTGGAATCCGCTTCCAAGAGATTAGGTGTGCTGGGTCGACTCCGAGCTTTCTTTACCCCTGCACAGATGTTGACCTTGTACACGGGTTTTATTCGCCCGTGTATGGAGTACAACTCTCATGTGTGGGGAGGCTCCCGACATGCGGTTCTTCTCAATAGGGTGGAGTCAAAGGCTTTTCGTCTCATTAACTCTCCTCCTCTTACTGATTCCCTTCAACCTTTGTCTCTTCACCGCACTGTTGCTTCTTTATCTCTCTTCTATCGCTACTTCAATGGTCACTGTTCCTCTGAACTGTCTGCTTGCATCCCTCCACCTCTACAACGGGCACGTAGTACCCGTCTAGCAACAAACTCTCATCCCTTTTCTGTCCAACTCTCTAATGCAAGAGTTAACCATTACTCCCAGTCCTTAATTTATGCAACTGGTCAACTCTGGAACTGTCTCCCTCTGTCTGTATTCCCTGCTTCCTATGATCTTCAATCTTTCAAACGCAGTGTGTCTAGGCATCTCGAAATGAATGGATCTTGAATTTGGCTCTCTTTTGTATTGTTTTTACTTTTTCTTGGAAGGAACAGTATGCAGGTCCATGGCCCTTGGTTCCTTCTTCCTTGCATTAAAAAAAAAAAAAAAAAAAATTCTTGTTTCAATCCAACCTTCAAATGGAAAGATTCACTCAGTTTGCCATCCACACGTACTGCAGCCTTAGCACCCTCGTACATACTCTTCACTGCCTTCAACAACTTTCCATCCACTCCATATATTCTTAATACTTTCCACAGTCCTTGTCTATCCACCCTGTCATATGCTTTCTGAAAGGGTTAAATAAAGGAGATTTGGACATATAAAGAATGAGAATTCAAGTTTTAAATGGAAAACTTGGTATGAACTGACACCAGCCAAAGTTTGTGTTAAAAACTGCAGTTCTGACCCTTTTTGGCAACATGACACCTTTTGTTTGCTTATTCTCAAAAGTTTCAGAGGATTACTAAACAGTTTAAGGAAGATATCTTGTCAAGAATAACTCTATCCTCCTGAATTTAGAAAGTCTCACTTAAGCTGTGCTGCTGCTGTTGTTGAGCAACCCTAGTCTGTATGGCTGACTAGACCCATCAATCACAGACAGACACTGGCCCCTACACAAGTCTTGCGCAGTGAACTAATGTTCCCTTGTGACAGACGACAACTGGCCACAACAAGGTGTGAGGATGTACGCTGCATTTGTCTCTCTCCACCCAGTTAACAAGGGTGCCATAGTAAGCTCCAAATCACCCTGATACTTGGCTATATGGGCACCAACCAGTGCTACATAGTATTCTTATGGAAGAAAGAGAAAAAATACAAATAAAGCAAGAAAGTAATCTTTGTAATGAAAGGGTTACATGTACAGTCTTTCCAAAAAGTACTGTGCAAGCAGGAGGGGGTTTAATTTATCCTAAATGATCATTATAGCTAGTACCATTCCAAGAAAAGTAATTGGTCTTTACTTGAATGTGGACATGATACTGGTACTGACAAGGAAATGTCAGGTAAATGACATACTGGCATCCCCATAATGCCATGTTTGTTATGGTGAGGAAAAAATCATTGAAGAATTTGCAATGGCCATTGTTTGAGGTGTCATACTGTTTTGTGCAAGGCATGCAGATACTTTCTGATTGATTTTACACAAACAGTAGCTAAAAAAGTTAAGCACAGAACTTTGATTCATCACCACCGCAACTGTTTTTATTTTATAAAGATAAAAAAGTTAAGCACAGAACTTTGATTCATCACCACCGCAACTGTTTTTATTTTATAAAGATCGGGTGAAGAAGATCCACAAACAGGGAAAACAAACACACAGTAGGATAAACTATAATCACAGTGCACAGTGATGTGGACCACACATCCATTCCCTATCATCAGCAGCACCTTCTTGACCTATTTCCTCATCAAAGGTTAGGATGAAGTAAGATGCAGGCAACAATGAAAAAGAAAGTACAAAACTAGGCATTGTGAAATGGGCCAGACACTTATTCACACACCATTAAAGTTCCTAGTACATTGGTTCCACCTCACAGACCTAACAATTTGCACATTTTTATTTTTATTTTCATTCTTATTTTTCAAATAGATGTGCTTCAAATAACCCTATCAGTAACATATGTTACAAGCAACAATAAGCACAGTAATATACAGAGTACCTGTATTTCATTACATTACTTTGTTCTTTGTTGCACTTTGTTGGCACACTCTGGAAAAATACAGAAAGTAAAGAGTACTGTAGTACATAACTGTGTTATAACTGAACGCTGTGTATTAAAAACATGCTATACCGTGATGTTACATCATTCTTATCTTAATAAAGCAACTGCCTACATCATTATGACATCATCAGTGACACTGATATAAGAAACCATATTATGTTTACTTGACTTACCTGATTTAATTATCTGATTTATCAAACTTACTCCTTACGACTGGGCACATCTTTTACACTGTTTTTATTGTGGCTAACACCAGACATTTCATTTACCTTAAATCAAACATACCTGGACTGCAGGTTTTTTTTTTTTTTTTTTTTTTTTTTTGTGTCCGACTCTGGGCATAGGCTTCATAGCCTGCTATCAAGGCCCAGTCGTCCTCCTACAATCTACATGTCACCACTTCGGGCAGGAGTTTGAAACACTGTCACTGACTCTTTCAGCTTGGGTTCATCTTCTGTATTTTATTCTGGCTAACAGCATATTTTATCACACACTCTCATCTTAAATGTCAGCACCAACTTGTCTAGCCCTGGGCTCTTACGTTCCTCATGGGGCAACACAGGATTAGATGATGATGATGATGATGATGGAAAGACTTAACCTGGCTATAGGACTTCCTAGGTGATTCACCTGATTCCAGGATATACTGTATTGCAATTATGCTGCACAAAACCTGGTAATGGGGGGAGATGGAAAGTTTGCTGACTAGTCATCCTGAACCCATTTAACACTGCAAAGATGGCTGGAAATATTTCAGGATCATATAGTGCCTCAAGATTTATATTCTGACTAAAACCAAACAAATTTCTTTAGTCAAATCTAGTCACACTGAAAAGCAACATGACAAGAGTGGAGACAAGGGTATGTCTGTCAGTGAGTTCAAGGACGGAAGGAAGGTATGGAAAGTCAAGAGAATGGTTTAATACATATAGTGATCCCTTTGTTATCATGCACTTGGTTATGGTTATAATGGTTTTCATGACCACTGCTAGATGAAAATGTGCACTCCTGACATTATCACATATTTTTGGGCTAAAAACTTAGTTACTGCATACCAAAGCTGTTGTTTGCTGACAATGATGGTGCAAAATCTGTGGTTTCTGATGACTGAGGGATTCAAAGATGAGCCCCTACTCGAGGAGTTAACCCCTAGTGGTGGGAACCACTAATTCTCCACCCCATAGCCTCAGAACCCCTTACCTCATGCCCATCTCAGGTTTCTATATGGTATGTGTTTTGTCCTTACTGTGTCCTTTTCATCACTTCCTATTAACATGGCCATGCCTGTGAGTGTTTCTGATACTTACCATAACAGTATGTATGTATTCAGTGGGTCTAAATTGTTGTAAAAAGGAACATTCGGGTTTACAGGTGGGGTGCCTGGTACCAATTAGGATAAATACCA
The DNA here is from genome assembly GCA_018397915.1 of Birgus latro. Lineage (NCBI taxonomy): Eukaryota > Metazoa > Arthropoda > Malacostraca > Decapoda > Coenobitidae > Birgus > Birgus latro. The sequence goes on from JAGKTI010000445.1 coordinate 53,682, forward strand.
TAGGCTCTGTGCTTTTATTGTCACCCACAACGCATGGTACCGATGTGTGCAATAATGAAGGCATCATTGTACATACAGTACACTCTGACAGCATATTTTGCATGTTTGTGTGGGTGACCACTTTGCATCAGCTGACTGCTTTCCATGTAGCACAGTGTCCTGCAGCATCCATGGCTAGTTTCCTTAACCTGAGGTTGCTTTATGGATAGACTGGAAGTTTGTAGGGCATTTCGTCTGTAATGTGCTGTGGACTTACCCACATCAATCCAATGATGTGTTGTATTTTTTATATCATTACTACTACCTCAAGACGATCTTATTCAACTGTGAGTTTTTTTTTTAACTTGAGGAGTAGGCTACTGCATTCATTACCCATACCACTACCAGGGGGTACTGATGAGGTGCCTACATTTGGTGGTACTGTGCACCCTGGGTGGAGCAGATGCGACATCCACCTAGGAGACAAATCTTAAATTTCCTTACACCTCCCCATGGGAAGGATCCTGGTCTAACCAAAGTGGGGCACTGTCTACCACAAGGGAGTGTTGGATAGCCCCACTGTTGCCTGAGTACGGTAATTTCTGTGGTTGACAGGTCTGCCCTGCCAGACATCATGCGACGAAACAAAAATAACAACAAAGCAACAAACACAATTAGGGTGTTCTCTACAGATGAATAAAATCATCGAGTAAGAAGACACAAATAATAAAAAAAATAACATCCCTGGGCTGACATGGTTAATACAGCAGAAAAAAAATATATGTTACCTATAACAAAGATTTTTCTAGTGTACAGTACTGTGTAATGAAGAGTGCTGTCCAGAGTTTAATAAATTCCTTTGGTAGTAGCAAAAATACAATAAAGAATGAAATAACCTGGTAGCAGGAAATCTATCTATCTATTGCCAGACGCCTTAATCCCGCACGGGGTGGCCACAAACAAATCACCTCCATGTCACTCTGTCCCCTGCCATTTCACTACCACGCTCCCAACTCACACCCACCTCTCTCATATACCTCTCCACTCCAACCCTCCATCTCATCCTCGGCCTCCCCCTTCCTCTCGCCCCCTCCACCTCACTCACATACTCTCTCCTCATCAGTCTTTCACTCTCCATCCTCTCCACATGCCCAAACCATCTCAACGTGTTTCTCCTAACGCTTCCCATCACGTCCTCAACCACACCACAACGCTCCTTCACTTCCTCATTTGTTAGTCTGTCTCTCCACGTGACTCCACATGCTCCTCTCAAATAACTAATTTCCACTGCTATCACTCTTGACTTCTGTCCTTCCAACAGGGTCCTAGCTTCACTTCCATATGTCAGAGTTGGTATCACAATACTGTCATGTAACAACTTTTTCACTTCCATGCTCACCTCCCTGTTTCTTATCACTGCTTTCAACGAGCCAGCAACCTTCCTCCCCTGCTGTACCCTTTTGAGCACTTCACCCTCCAGACTTCCATCCTTACTCATCACACTGCCCAAGTACTTAAATTCACTCACATTCTCCATATCCTTCCCATCCAATCTCACTGTACATTCTCTGGCTTCACTTCTCTCGAAGACCATCACTTTACTCTTCCCTACATTCACCTTTAGATTCCGTTTCTTACACACTCTCCCAAACTCATCTACCAAGCCTTGCAGCTCCCCTTCGTCTACGCTCAACAATACAGTATCATCTGCAAACAACAGTACAGGGAGTTTCCAAACACTGCCCTCTCTCACTAGGGCCGCTCCAACATCCACTGCCCGACCTTGTATCTCTTTTATAACCCCATCCATATACAGATTGAACAACCATGGAGACATGACACATCCTTGTTTCAATCCAACCTTCAAATGGAAAGATTCACTCAGTTTGCCATCCACACGCACTGCAGCCTTAGCACCCTCATACATACTCTTCACTGCCTTCAACAACTTCCCATCCACTCCATATATTCTTAATACCTTCCACAAACCTTGTCTATCCACCCTGTCATATGCTTTCTCCAGATCCATGAAGGCTGCATACAACTTCTTGCCCTTCTCTAGAAACTTTTCCACTA
>JAGKTI010000445.1:60549-70823 GCA_018397915.1 Birgus latro
GTGCTCCCAACGTGTCAACAAGTGGGTTGGTGGAGGGTTAGTGCCCCTCCCCGTAAAATAAATAACTCAAAGTCAAATGCCCACCCCTTACGGGATTATGGTGTCTGGCAATAGATAGATACATAGACCAATTCCAGTCCCTCTCCATTCACTGTAACATCACACTGGGAGTCACCTTCTCTCTCGATTATCATCACTTTACTCTTCTCTACATTTTCTCTCAAAGCACAACACTCACAGACATCAGCAAAACTCTGCACAAGTCTACCAAGCTCCTGTCAGGTATTAGCAAGTAGCACTGAATCATCAGCATACAACAAATCTGAGATATTCCATCCATCACCATTCATTACCAACACCATCCCTCTCTCCACTCGTTTTCATTTTTAAAGGCTCCAACATGCTTACATGAGTCAGCCTTGGTCACTTAATGGTGGCTCTCCATGCTGCTTGATCTCTGGCAGCTTCCCTATTTCGTCCCTTAACACTAAGGTCACACTCAATGACCCCATCCCAGGTCTTTTTCAGTCTACCTTTCACTACCCTACCCCCATCATTAACACTTCTCACTTTCTGCAGCCAATTATCATCCCCCATCCTCTCCACATGCCTGAATCATCTCAATCTACTACTCCTCATCACAACACCAATACACTCCAGTCTCATCTTACCTCTTAACTTTTCCATCATAAACCTAGCCCCCCCAGGCCTTGCAAACAAGGACTCACTGCACATCCACCTGATCATTGCCATTTCTGTACATTTGAACCTGCGAATATCCTTTTCCTTTACTGTCCAGGTCTCACTACCATACAGTATTACACTCCTAACACATGCTGCATACAAAGATCCCTTAGCACGGAGGGAAAGCCCTCTCAATGTCAGGAAAGGCAATAGCTCTCTGAACTTCTTCCAACCACTCCTCACTCTAGCCACAGAGCTAGCTCCTGCCCCACCTCCAGCACATACCATGTCTCCCAAATAACAAAACTCTTCTGCACACTCAAGAGATTCATCAGCAAATTCAATCCTTTCATGCCTGGCAATACCCACATGCTCTCCCCGACACTCCGCACGCATGAAATCAGCATCATATTGCAGTCTCAATTACTCGTGCTTTTACTTCTCATTATCCCATCCATACATATATAATGAGCAATTGTGGGGACATCACGCAACCTTGTCACATGCTCATTCTGATCGTGAACCATTCACTTAGATGCCCATTTACCCTGACACATACCTCACTACCATTATAAAAACTCTCGACAGCACATAGCAGCTTACCATCTACACTGTACATGCCCAAAACCTTCCAGAATCCTTCTCTGTCTATTTTGTCATATGCTTTTTCCAGATCCATTAATGCCATAAACACCTTATAGTCCTTCTCACAAGCCTTCTCCAAAATCTGTCTCACTACAAATATTTGATCCACACATCCTCTGCCACTCCTAAAGCCACCCTGTTCATCACTCACTAGGACTTCTGATATCTCCCTTACTCTCTATATAACTCTTCCATATACCTTCCCTATAACATTCAATAAACTTATGCCACAATAATTCTTGCACTCACTTCGCTCACCTTTATTTTTGTACCGGGATACAATCAAAACCTTTTTCCACTCTACTGGCACAGTTTCACTCACCCATGTCTTCTTGCATATCTCCAAGAAGCACTTCATTCCACTCTCTCCACTACATTCAATCTTGTCTGCATAAACCTCCTCAACTCCAGCTGCTTTCCCATTTTTCAGCAGCTTCACAGCATTCTTCACCTATGCGAGTGTCACGTTTCCTAGCACTGCATTCCTTCTCTGTACACCCCCAAAACCGATCATGTTTACAGCTGCTCTGCTCTCTCTATTCCTGTTCAACAGGTTTTCAAAATGTTCTTTCCATCTGGCCCTTACTTCATCCCCATAGGTTAACAATCTACCACTTACATCCTTCACACTTTCACATTTCTCTCTGCTGTCACTTCTACCTTTCTGCACTTCTCTCAAGAATAACTTCCTATTTTCAGAGTAGTTTGTATTCATTATTCATCCTAGATCATCACTTACCTCCAACTTTGTCCTCTTCACTAGTCTCTTTACGTGCTTCTTGCTCTCAATATATTCAGTTCTTATTTCAACTGAACCTGTAACCACTCTAGCTACTTCTTCCTCTTTCCCTCCACTGTTCTCTTAACCTCTTCATCCCACCATGTCGTACCTTTCTTCTTTGTTGTTACTCTTGCCGCACCACACACTGCTTTAGCATTCCTAACTAAGCAATCTCTACATGCATTCCACAGGCTGTCAAGATCCATTTCATTCCAATTCACTGATTCCAACTTCTCCCCTACTTTGGTCCTATATTTAGTGAGATTGCCATGGTCAAAATGAGGACTGCCTGCATAATCTTTTTACCTGTCAATATAAAGCTAACTCAGCCATAGTGAAGGAGATACCATGGTCAATATGAGGACTGCCTGAACCACTTATTACCTGCAGGAATGTGTGTACCTCAGTGAAGAAGATGCCATGGTCAAAATGAGGGCTGCATCTTTTACCTACCTGTAAGTACATCATTATGCCTCAGTGAAGGAGATGCCGTGATCAGCCAGTCTCTGCCGCAGGGTTGTCTCCAGGAAGGCAGCACCGGGAGGGAACACTCCACCTCTGTTGGCACACACCACAGTAAGGTTGACAATATGGCTAATTTCTAGCTAGACTTTTATTAATTTAGCAACTTCTTTTTTATGGACCATTACCAAATTCTGGCAAGCATGGCTTATTTCTTTGCACTTCTCAAGAGACATAGTAGGGTTGCCAGTTTAGAGGTTTTATATACTCCATAGCTAATTTATTATTATTATTTTTTTTATACTGGTAGGTGGGGGCACTCACCATCCACTCACTCAATTAGTGCTGCTCTGGGTGTCTGCCCTTTCCCCTCTTCCATCCTTCCTCTTGTGTCTCTTTCCTTCACTCTTTCCTCTTTCTTCTGCCTACGAGTGACTTTGGACTCCCTCTTCTGTCTTTCTATCCTTCATTCTTTACTCTTCCTTCTGCCTATGGGTAATGCTACACAGAGTGACAAGCCAGATGGTTTTCTGTACACCAAGAAACCATTTACTAGGCTGGGTGGTAACTATATAACCAAATTATGGTGCCTGGTGGTTTAGTGGGTAATTAAGGTGCTCCAATCAGATTGAGCCTGTGTAGGTTTTTACCCGAAGGGTGGTTGGGGTTTACTGCTCATGTAATGCAACTCAGGGATGAATGAGGCTGGTCACTCTCATCTTGCATGTCAGGACCAACTTGCCTAGCCCCGGGTTCCTATGCTCCTCATGGGGCGACATAGGATTGGATGATGGACAGATGGATTAACATTTATTTATAGGTACAATTGTTGCAGCTCCAGACTCATCTGGACATGAACCCAATTGTCAAGAATTTTCTACATCGTAAAATTATGTAACGTAAATTGTGACATCGAGTGATTTTGCGGAAGCAATGAATGATTCTGAAATGCACGAGATTTCGCTCATTCTCTCAACAGTCCGTTCGCGTACTTATATTCGCATCAAGTTGTCAAAACTTTCGTCATTCTTTCAAGAGTGATTTTTATGTGCAGATGGTGCATTCCTCTGAGCGATAATTTCTGAATTATTGCTTCCGCCTCCCTGGCCGTTGCCCGGCCACAACCTTTCACACGCCCTTGCGTCAGACACTTGGAAACAGAGTCAGTCTGTCCTGTACTCTCGGTGCGTGCGGGTTATGTTTTACGAAAGCTCGAGTGATCACTTTTCTTAGCGATTTCAGATCTCAGCTTGTACTGGCGTGTATTCCCGAAGCTCCCACCAACTTGGTGCTCGTCTACAGTGGCATGGTCTTCTATACTGATTAGTATTTCCTTTTGTTTTCCTAGGCTTAAGTTTTTGGGTTATTTGGCTATTTGTCTGAGTGTTTCAGTGAGTGCGTTTCCCTTTCTTGATTTGAACTGGAGCCCTGTAACGTAAATTTATTTTCATGTATTCAATAAATTTACAGTTCGTTTTCTTGAGCTTTGTTAAATGTAACAGTCGTGTTTAATTTCCCCACATATTTAGTACACTTTTGCTATTCCACGTTAGCACAACTCTTTATGTTAATCACGACTGGTACTTAGGCCAGCTTTTGGGCATTAATCCTTAAATCCGTTGTGCTAGCTAGGAGTTTGGCTCAGCCAAGATCCTGTTTATTATTATTTTTGAATCTTAAGGGGAGAAACTAACTTTCTCAGAGGCCAACGGTACAATATTACAGCCTACTTGAGCGTCTAGTCTCTGCTGTGTACCGTTGAGAAAGTCTATAAATTCTCGACTTTAGAGAATTGGCGAAGTAAGCCAGCATAAAAGTGAAATCGCCACTTGATTTCACGAGTCTATTCCTTCGTAATAAATGACTCGATAGTCATTCCTAGCACACATAGCTATACATTGTATACTCCAATTATACAATATTACATTTTCCCTCTGACACCAATGGACCACAAAACTAGCCTTATTAAAACTGGTTGCTCCCAGAGCTCTTTTATTGAAGTTATGATGAAGGCCTGATTGTGTTGTGATTTGGTGGTTTGCATGAGATATGCTGTGGTGTGGGGGCTGCACTGCAGTGTGGGCAGGGTGGATTGTTTGTAAATAGAGCAGTATTTTGTGTTTGTATTGTAGCAGGGAAGGGTGATGGCCACATCATAGTGTGGCTAGGTGTATTCATGTATCTCTGGGTAAAGTGATTTCTGGGAGCTTAATGTCAGGAACAGGTTCATGGTCGATGCTGTTTGGCTGGAGGTTTTGGATGGCTATGTGTTTATGTGTGTTTGTAAAATGTAGTAATGGGAAGAGATGGAAGAAGAAGCATATTATTGGGACACTCTGTTTTGTGTTGGGTGGTTGTCCATCTTTGCTTCTTTGTGAAGGGGGACAATGGAAAAACAATGTGTCCATCTTTGCTTCTTTGTGATGGGGGACAATGTAAAATAATGTTACAATGATGTGATATGTCTTGAACTGATGCAGAGAACTGCATGCCTCTCGTATTCATGTGATTCTTGACTGGAAGTACTTGTTTTTTTATGTAGGTGATTTGTATTGTGGTTTTAGTTCATCTTGTTACTTTTCTTAAAGTTTTATTTTTAAAATTTTGAAGTTTATTATGATTTGTTGGTTAAGTTGGGGCTCCTGTGCTCCTCATGGGGCAACATAGGATTGGATGATGGATGGATGGATGGTTAAGTTGGGACCCCTGCTTAGTTAGAATAATTTATTGTTGCTCTGATGAGCCATTTATTGACTATTTTCAGAGATTCTTCAGTCTGAAGTTTGTGTATGTGGGTGTTTTCAAGGCCTTACATTTGAGATATCTTTGCACTGATGTTTCCTGTAAGATGAGAAAAGGTCAGGTGTGTGTGTTCAAGGTAAGTTCTAGATTTGATGGGTATTTTTCTGATGGGAGAAGTTGGTTAAAGAGGGATATCTGAAGGTGTGTTAGAAATTTATGTTTGTCTGGAGCAAACAGGGTGATGGCTGATCTGGTTGGTGAGGCAGTTATTCTATTTTGTCCAAGCCAAAGTTCTTGTGAGTGTATGTACAGTTAAAGCTGGGCTTCTGCTTTGGGAATGCTGTGAAGCTACTGCCAAATCACTGACATAAGACAGTACTCTTACTAAAAGAGAGTTTAGTTGGTCATGGAGTGCATGGAAAAGGAGTGGTTCCAGTGGGGCATGTTTTGATAGTATTCTGAATTTAGAACTCTGGTTTTTATACAGTATGTGGCCTAATTTGCTTGACAGGAAGCTGACCAGCCATCTTGTTATCTCTCATGTCTGTGTCTAGTATTCTGTTTATCAGAGTAGGTCTGAGGACTCTGGCTAAAGATGTTTATATCTAATGCTGCCTGCATGGTTCTTAATGGTGCCGTAGATATTCTTGCTGAAGACTTCTAGGATGAACTGAAACAACTTGAAGATGTGGGTAGTAGTGGTAGTGAAATGTTTACGCTGGAAACCATGCTGGAAGCCAAACAGAGGAGTGTGGGGGGGGGGATGTTCCTGAAGATTAATCTTTCTATGATTCAGGTTGTGCCAAGATGTTACGGGATTTTAGTAAAGACTTTTATTGCTATGAGGCTAAGGTGTTTATGTGAATGTGTGAGATCTGGTCCACTCCTACTTCTTTGGAGTTACAGTATTTGTGCTTCTGATCATTTACTAAATTTGTGAAGTGAATGGAGATGGAGCTTGTTTTTCCTTGACTTTTTTTTTTTTTTTGATGCCCCTGTTTTAAGGACTTGTGTTTTTACAACTTACTGATTCATAATAGTTTATTAGGCTGCTTGCCACATCTGGCTGGTGCACCATAACTCACTAGACTATCAGGAGTCCATCTGCTTAAAGGTTATTTTCCAACATATTAAGTACAGTCAAGTCGCCTATGGTGCTAACTTCCATGACATGAATTTCTATGACACTGCAAGGTGCCAGAACAAAAAAAATTGAACCACGCAAACAGAACACCTATGGTGTGACGGCAAATTACCCTGGTGGCCAGAGAGTGAACCTCAGCCCTCTCCTGCCAGTTGAGTCCCGCTCACTGTGTATCCAGATCGCTTCTTACCTGCTCCTCACCCTCCCGTTTTCGTTGCCTATTGTTACATATTGTGCACAGCAATGGCAGACGGGAACCATGTGAACCTTGCCACCGCTAGGAGAACTTTGAGGAAGATACGGCCATTGAGGTTTGACGAGAAGTTGGACATTATTAAACAGATCGAGAAAGGGAAGAAGGTTAATATCGCCAAGCCCTACAAAGTCAACGAATCAAGCATTCATACCATTTACAAGAAAAAGGGATAAAATTCTGAAATGTGTTAAGGCTTATGGAACTAGAAGCATTGATGGACGTGTTAGGTGCAAGGACAAAGCTCTTCTCTGGGCAGAGAGGTGCCTGCACATGTTTGTACTGCAGCAGGGGAGGAATAACATACCCGTCAACAGACCTATGCTTAGAGAGGAGGCAAGGAAATTTCCTAGTGTTGCCTGTCGCTGCCTAGGCCTGAGCCCGTCTAAGTCATTCCAAGCAAGCCCAGAATGGTTTCAGTTTTCTGAAGAGGAAGAACCTGAAAAACATTCACCTCACTGGTGAACGTGCCTCAGCTGACACTGCTGCTGCCGCCAGTTTCCCTGCTCTCCTTCAAAATGAGGTCACAGTGGAAGGTTACAGCAGCCTGACAATCTTCAATATGGATACAACCGGAATGCAGTGGAAATGTATGCCGTCTACTACCTACATCTCAAAGCAACAGTGGCAGGGGAGGGGAAGGAAGGCAGACAAATCTCGGTACACCATTATTTTGTGCACCAATGCTGCTGGTAATTTTAAAATGAAACCATTCATCATTCATCCAGCTAAGAAGCCCCAGCCCTTCAGAAACCTTGGTGATATGTCAGAGTCTGGTGTTTACTGGAGGCAGCAGGCGAAGGCATGGGTGACGTCGAACCTAGTGGTAGTAGTAGTAGTAGTTGTTCCCTAGGCAGTCTGGCCGAACAGCCCCGAATCCCTAAGGAAGGCCACGGATGAGACCGGGCTTTCCCACAGAGCTCTCAAGGAGAGTATGTTGTGTTGTTGGCATAGGTGATTTTGTGCAGTGCAGTCTTCCATGATGTATGGGGTGCTGTGTTACATCCTGGATAGGCATCAGCGACGGAGTCATCCAGTCTCTTCTGATAACTTGAGAGGGCTGGATGATGCCCACATCTCAGCCTGGCCAGGTGGACCCTGTCCTCACGAGGGAGATAGGCTTCAGAAGGATGGGTATCAGGAGGCCGTGCATGCAGCTGTGTGTTGTCTTTAAGTGACTGAATGGAGCGGCGAGTGATTTGAGTATGGACATGCTTCTGGAAGCCGGTCTGATGCAGGCGGTAGCAGGGGGGGGGGGGGAGATGACAATAATTATGTATGATATCGTGTGCTGATTGTTGTTTTGATGTTCCTTGGTGTGTGTGAATGTGCTGCCATGTAGTGCAGTGGATGTTGTGAGTTTGTAGAGGCTGCAGCAAGAATTTGGGTGCCTCTCATGTCTAGATGATCCTTGGCTTTGAGGACTTTGGTTTCTTGGTGTAGGTGGTCTGTAGGTGTAGTAGCTGTGCAGCCTGTGATTTTTTTTTAAGGCCTTGTTTTGTATGGTCTGAAGAGTGTTATAGTGTGTTTTAGTGAGGTTAGGAGCCAAAGCAGGGCTTGCATAATTCATCACTGAACGTATATATTGTATGTATACTGTGGTGGTGGTTTCTTTGTCCAAATGTTGTATGGGCAAGTAACCTCAGGGTATTGAGTGTAGATGTTAATTTATTTTTGATGTTTGTGATGTGTTGTTTAACCCCTTAACAACGGGTCGTCACTTCCGTGACACTCGGGCGCAATGGATCATACCGCAGGGTGTCACTTTTGTGATTTTGTGTTGTTTTGAATTTGCCTGGGCTGTCAGGTGTGACTTGTATCATCTATCAGCACTGCCAATGTCCAACAATAGTCAGAGCTGCTAATGTCATCAAAACTCCCATATACTGTTGACAATTTAGCCATTTTCCCCCATTCTAGACTCCCCTCCCTACCTCCCCTCCATTACCCTCTCGTGTCGTCTGCTCAGCCGCTCTGCGCTACGTAAATCTTCCCCGGATTTTTCCACTGATTTCATCCATTGAACTGAGCCCTATGCCCTATTCTTATACAAAATAATATATATACAGTAAAACCTCGATATAACGGACATCAGTACACTGGAATTCGCTTTTATCGGACTCGAGGAGCTACCGGACTAAACTCCTATACAGTATATCGGAAAAAGTCCGATAGCCAGAAAACAGTCCGGACTGCCTGACAACTTCAGCTATGTTCACCACAATAAGACAAGTAAAAGACATGTTTTTCAGTGCACAGTACAGTATTATTATACCATTTGATTAATGTACTGAAGGTATAACACAGTACAATACTGCAATGGTGGTGAAAACCACTGATGCAATCCGGACTAATGTCTGATATATCGGAAAAAGTCCGGATTAGCAAGGGTAAGTCCGGATGTCGCTTTTATCAGAATTTCGCATATTTCGGACTGGCCTGAGCCCTAGTTAGTCCGTTATAGTGAGGTCTTACTGTATATAAAAAATAAGGTAACTGATAGTGCCATACACCTGGAATTGGCTAATTATCACTTGGCAACATCCAAACTGAACTCGTTCACTAATTTCCCCTGCTTTTTTCCCCGTGAAATATGCTGTATGAGCTATTTTTGTAATATAAATGTATATAAGAAAGGAAGGGAGAAGCCCGAGTGATATTTATATTCACCTGGTACTGCCTGATTTATTATGTACTGTCTAGATTTCCTATGACTTATTTCTTAGCATATACATTAGCAGCTGACATTTTCAACTTTTGACTACCGAGATATGTACATATCAAGTTCACCGTCGTCCTTCAACGTGGAATAACGTCGCAGTCGCGCCCCTCCATTTCCGCCGCTTTTGGGTTCATTATAAAAGGCCCTGTGACCTCTACCCCTACTAAACATCGTTTTGGAAGCGGTAAAGGACTGTAGATATATATAAGTGTAATAAAGTACTAGAAATAATAAAGTGTGAGTGTGTGCATATGAATAAGAAATGACAGAATATGAGCGGCAAATTAGCGCGAGTGGGAGGCTCGTACGCGCTTGTATTTTACATTGCTTTCACAGTGTTTTTTTTTGGGGGGAGTATGGATTCCAAACTACTTAGAAATAACTGAATAGTGTTTCTAGTGATAATAGCAGGCAGTGGTATTCATATAACGGGATGTCGGGAAGTGTAAAGTGGAGACTTAGTTACCCAGTTTCAGGAGTCTCCACAAGTCCTACGGTAGTCGACGAGTGCTAAAAAAACATCCCAAGCTGAAGGTATATGCCATATGCATATGTAATAACTGATTTTGGCAAGTATTTTTAAAAAGTCAGTCGGAGCGCAGATTTGCCCAGCGGGATGGGCACGCCGCGCCTCCAACAAACCTGCGGTTAAGGGGTTAAGTGACAGTGATGTACTGTATGTTACACCAAGGATTTTGTGTGTGTGTGTGTGTGTGTGTGTGTGTGTGGTAGGGGAGTGTTGTTTAGGGTGGGGTGTGGGATGTGACTGTGTTCTGCTGTCCAGTTTGTGAGAAAGGTCACTGTAGATTTGGCTGGAACTATTTTGAGTCTTTGTTGTGAA
>JAGKTI010000445.1:70897-136688 GCA_018397915.1 Birgus latro
AGTGTTCTGTGTGGTGGCCTAGCTGAATTCATGTCATCAAAAACTCTCTGTGTAAGGTCTGTAAGAAGAGAGTTTGTGGAGTGTAGAGGCCTAGAACCATGTTGTGATGGGGCTATGGGGGTGTAAGGTGTAACTAGTTGTAGTACCAGTCTTTCACTGACTTTGGAGGGGGTGCAGAGGAGTGTGATGGGGTGGTGTGAGGAAGGTAACGTGGGGTCTTCGTTGGGTTTGGGGATAGTGATGATAATGCCATGCTTCCAGATGTTGGGTATTATGTTGTGTGAGTAGCTGTAGTTTGATATGTTGGTGAGTGCTTGTATGCCTTTTGGTCCAAGGTGTTTAAGGTGTATGTTGCTTATGTTGTCTGGTCCACAGGGAGATGAGTGCTTGAGGTTGCTGATGATGTGCTTCATTTGGTTGTAAGAGAAAGGTGCAAAGTCTGGGTGTGTGGGGAACTGTCTCTTACGTCGGATGATACGTCGGTCGTCATGATGGGGGTTTAGGTGGCTGACATGTGAAAGGTGATTGATGAGAGTGTTTGCTTGTTGTCTGTTCGAAGGTATTGTGTCTGTTGTTGTGATGGCAGCATGTGATTGTGTAGTATTGCTGTTGGAGAGTGTGATGCTGTTAAGTGTTCTGTAGAGTTTGCTGGTGTTTGTTTTGTTATCAAGTGTTTGGAGATAATTATTCCAATTTAGTGTTTGCTGTTCTGATATTTTATTGTTTACCTGAGTGTTGAGATCTTGTTTTTGTTGTAGTGTCATGTGTATGGGGTGTTGGGGAGTGTTGTAGTGTGTCCCGTTGTCTGATGAGGCCATGAATTTCTGGTGTGAAGTTGGGGTTGTGTCTTTTTCTGTTGCCTCTAGGGATGTGTGGTTGAGTGGTCTGATTTGTTTGTGAAGGATGCAGAGCAGCACTGTAAGAAGCAGGGTGTCCCTTTCAAAGTGCTTCTCTTGCTGGACAACGCCCCATGCCACCCTCAGCACCTGGCATCCCGCCACTGAAGGTTGTTTTCTTCCCACCAAACACCACCTCTCTTCTGCAGCTGCTAGGCCAGGAAATTATCGCCAACACCAAGCTCATGTACAGCCAGTACATGTATCACAAATTCCTGCATGCAGTTACCAGCGATGCACCTGAGGTTCAGGAGCTGTGGGAGATTAGGGGGCCTGATCCTACACCTGGCAGCAACACTGAGGAAGATGCCTGTACTGACGATGAAAGCGACGCTTTTCAGCCAGACCCCACCACACCGAGCGATGTGTAAAGTGTTGCGGAATTCTGGCATCAGTACAATATTAAGGATTTCATTAACGGTCTGCTTAGGGCTTGGGACAAGGTAAGCCAGACCACCATCATTCATGCTTGGTGTCTTCTGCCTAACCTCTATGCCTCGACACCTGTTGCATCTGGCGAGCCACAGGATCTGGCACAACAACTGCAGGAGGCTGTGAACGTTGCCCGTCAAGTTCGTGGTTGTCCTGAGGTAACAGCAGAGGACGTGGTTAACTGTGGCACCGAAATTTTTCAAGCTGTGGTGGATGAAGTCATCGAAGGAGATGCTCCAGTGAAAAGTGAAAGTGACACACAGGATGACAGTGAGACTGTGGCAGTGAAACGGGAACCAACAATGAAAAACTTGAGTGATTTGTTAGTGACAAAGGACATGCTCAAGGAATGAGTCCAGGAATGGGATAGAGATGTGGGGAGGTGTCTTAATTTTGTTAACTTATTGGAAAGGGCAGCGGCACCCTACAAGGACCTCCACAACAAGAGATTCAATGAGCTCCGACATGAGGTGATCACCCGTTACTTTTCCTGAGTCTCACAACAACTGCCACCACCAGAGTCCGAGCCACAGGTTGGTCCAACCAATGCATATGACGATGACACGTTCTAAGTGATGTCAGAGGCTGATTTCGAAGGGTTCCTTCAGGAGGATGAAATAGAGGAAGACAGCCTTATCCAGCAGCAGACTGAGGCACCACCAGGCATTTATTATGTATTGTTTAGTGTTTAATTTGTGGGTAATACATGCATTGACTGACTGCTTGATTGTGTGCCTGTGTAAAGTGGGGGCAAATGGGAAAAAGTGGGATGAGAAGCAGGACTTTGGGCAACTGTCAAGAACCAAATTCCATTTTTCCCATAAGTACAGTTATTTCTATAGCACGATTTTCTATGGCGCAGAATTGTTCCAGAACCAATGGGAGCCCCCACAAACTGGAAAAAGATGCCACCGGTCGCCAGATAACATAATGTAAAGTGCAAAAGTGGGATCAACTTGAATTACAATTTTTGTGTTACTTTACTGAAAATAGGATATTTACTGATTTATCTACATATAATACTGGAGAAAAAAATAGCTTCTTTATCAAAATATAATAGAAACGGAAGGTTGTGTCCATCTCAGTTTAGGGACAGCCTACATGCGAGTATTATGTTGCTTGAGTATTGATCACTGTCACGTTTTTAGGTGGTGAATGCATATTTGTAAGGAAAAACAGCAAATGGGTACAACGAAATTGTATCTTACAGAGCAGACTGTAGCACCAGTCGAGCAGGGCAGTACTTCCAAGGAGGATGGAAAGCTGATGACAGGGAGAGCTGAAGCTCCCGTTTCATCAGTCCTCAGGACTTGTTCCTGACCATCCCCCTTTGCTGAACTTTTTCAGTGTCTCAGTAACACAGAAAGTAGACAAGCATGCTCTCCAATACAAGTCTCTCTAACTGTCAACACCAAACTACATACACGCTACACACTACACTTCCTTTTCAAAATTTTCTTTAAAAAATGGCTACTGAAAATCGTGCCTCGGAGTCCCCAGGGGGGGGACCCTAAATGCCCCCACCATCTGCCCCTCTCCCGGTGACGGCTCTCGGAGCTGCCTGGAACCACTATCTGACTCACTCCTTCTTCATTTCTTTAACATTCGCGGCCTTTCCTCTAACTTTCGCTCTGTTGAGCATCACCTCTTCTCCTCTAAACCTCATCTTCTCTTTCTTTCTGAGACTCAGCTGTCTGAGACAACTGACAGCAAACCCTTTTCTGTATCCTCCTACTTTCTCTATTCTCATTTCAAAGCCAAAGGTGGCTGTTGTGTATATGTACGCAACGATCTATCTTGTTCTCTTGTTCCTGAACTTGATTCTTCTGAATTCTCTACTCTCTGGCTTTGGCTCTCCTGTCATTCTCTGACTAAATATATCTGTGCTGTTTACTTATCTCCTAATTCTACTGACTATCAAAAATTCTTTGACTATCTTACTTCTACGATGGAACACATTCTGTCCATTTCTCCTTTCTCTGAAATCTCCATTCTAGGAGATTTCAATGTTCACCACCACCTTTGGCTCTCCTCTCCCTTCACTGATCCACCTGGTGAACACGCCTACATCTTTTCTATCCTTAATGACCTAGAGCAGCTTGTACAGCACCCTACCCGTATCCCTGACCGCCTTGGAGAGAGTTCCAACATACTTGACCTTTTCCTAACAACTAATCCTTCTGCTTACATTGTCAATCTTTTCTCTCCGTTGGGCTCCTCCGATCACAACCTTATTACCTTAACCTGTCCTATTGCTCCAGTACAGCCTGTGGACCCCCCAAAGAAATGCCGCCTGTGGCACTTTGGAGCTGCAGATTGGGAGGCCCTCAGGCAGTACTTCTTTGATTTTCCTTGGAATGATTATTGCTTCCATGGCCGGGAGCCGTCTGAGTGTGCCCTGCGCATTACGGAGGTTATTCTCTCGGGCATGGAAGCATACATTCCTTTTTTCATATCCTCTGTCTAATGCAAAAAAGCCTTGGTTTAATCACGCTTGTTCTAATGCTGTCCACAACAGAGAGAGGGCCTTTAAAAGGTACCGGAGCCAACCCACCCCTTAATCACATCTTTTTTATATTTCTGCCCGGAATCGTGCTAAGTCTGTTCTTCGCTCTGCTAAAAATAATTTCATATGTGCTAAATGTTCCCAACTCTCCAACTCGAATTCTTCTTGCTCCTTTTGGCACCTTGCCAAAAACCTTTCTAACAACTTTACCTCATCATCCTTCCCTCCTCATTTCTACTCTGATGGCTCTGTAGCTATTTCTTCTACTGATAAAGCAGATCTCTTCGCTCAGATTTTCTCCTCCAATTCCACCTTAGACGATTCCGGTGCTGTTCCTCCATCACTTCCCCCCTCTTACTTCCTCATGGCTGATATTAAAATTTCTTCAGCTGATGTACTTTCTGCCATCACTGGCCTCAATACCAACAAGGCATATGGGCCTGATGGAGTCCCTCCTGTTGTCCTCAAGAACTGTGCTTCTGTGCTTACACCCTGCCTAGGTAAACTCTTTCGCCTTTGTCTATCAACTTGTACCTTTCCTTCTTGCTGGATTTTTGCTCTCATTCAGCTGGTACCAAAGAAGGGTGACCATTCCCAACCCTCTAACTACCGTCCAATTGCTTTAACATCCTGTGCCTCAAAAGTTTTCGAGTCAGTTCTTAACAGAAGAATTTTAAAGCATCTTTCCTATCACAATCTTCTTTCTGATCGTCAGTATGGGTTCCGACAGGGACGCTCCACTGGCGATCTTCTCACCTACCTTTCAGACTCCTGGTCATCCTCCTTTCAGGACTTTGGCGAAAGCTTTGGCATTGAACTTGACATCTCAAAGGCTTTCGATCGAGTCTGGCATAAATCTTTGATTTCCAAACTGCCCTCTTACGGCGTCTATCCTTCTATCTGTGCCTTCATTTCTAGCTTCCTTTTTGGTCGTTCTATAGCTGCTGCTGTAGACGGCCTTTGCTCTTCTCCTAGATCTATCAACAGTGGTGTCCCTCAGGGTTCTGTCCTATCACCAACTCTCTTCCTTTTATTCAGTATGGGTTCCGTCAGGGACGCTCCACTGGGGATCCTCTCACCTACCTTTCAGACTCCTGGTCATCCTCCTTTCGGGACTTTGGCGAAAGCTTTGCCATTGTACTTGACATCTCAAAGGCTTTCAATTGAGTCTGGCATAAATCTTTAATTTCCAAACTGCCCTCTTACGGCGTCTATCCTTTTATCTGTGCTTTCATTTCTAGCTTCCTTTCTGGTCGTTGTATAGCTACTGCTGTAGACGGCCATTGCTCTTCTCCTAGATCTATCAACAGTGGTGTTCCTCAGGGTTCTGTCCTATCACCAACTCTCCTCCTTTTATTCATCAATGACCTTCTTAGCCGTACATCTAACCCTATCCAATCGTATGCTGATGACTCCACCCTTCACCTCTCCATTCCGTTCCTGCAACGTCCATCTCAGCAGTTACTTCAACAAACAAGGGATGAGGCTATGGTACACCTAATGTCTGACTTGGTTTGTATCTCTGACTTGGGTAAAAATAATCTTGTTGTCTTTAATGCATCAAAGACTCAGTTCTTACACCTATCAACCCAGCAAAATCTTCCACAGGAGTACCCACTGATGTTTAATAATATCCAGCTTAATCCTGCTTCATCCTTGAACATGCTTGGGGTTTCATTCACTCTTGACTTATCTTTTTATTACATCTCTTGTAAAATCTGCTTCCAAGAGATTAGGTGTGCTAAGGTGACTCCGTACCTTCTTTACCCCTGCACAGTTGTTAAGGTTATACACGGGTTTTATTCGTCCCTGTATAGAGTACAACTCTCATGTGTGGGGAGGCTCCCCACATACAACTCTTCTCAATAGGGTGGAGTCAAAGGCTTTTGGTCTCATCAACTCTCCTCCTCTTACTGGCTCCCTTCAAGCTCTGTCTCTTCACCGCACTGTTGCATCTTTATCTCTTTTCTATCGTTATTTCAATGGTCACTGCTCCTCTGAACTGTCTGCTAGCATCCCCCCACCTCTACAACAGATGCGTAGCACCCATCTAGCAACAAACTCTCATCTCTTCTCTGTCCAACTCTCTAATGCAAGAATTAACTGTTACTCCCAGTCCTTCATTTATGCAACAGGTCAACTCTGGAACTGTTTCCCTCTGTCTGTATTTCCTACTTCCTATGATCTCCAGTCTTTTAAACGCAGTGTGTCCAGGCATCTCGAAATGATCGAATCTTGAATTTGGTTCTCTCTTGTATTTTTTTTGTTTTTTTCTTGCAAGGAACGGTTTGCAGGCTCCGGCCTTTGGTTCCTTTTCCAGAGCATTTAAAAAAATAAAAAATAAAAAAATAAATAAAAAAAAGAGGAGGAAAGTTAATGAGAAAAAAAGTCTTTGACTTCACTTTGTTGGGAGAAGCTGCACATTGGAAGGCTCCCCACAAATGAGAGTTGTACTCTACACAGGGGAGAATAAAACCCATGTATAAAGTCAACAACTATGTGGTGGTAAAAAAGAAAAAGAAAAAAAAAACGCAAAGAAGTCGGCTTTGCACACCTAATTTCTTTGAAGCAGATTTTAAAAGAGAGGCGAAATGATCTTTCCAAGATAAATCCCGTGAGAATGTAACCCCAAGAATGTTTTCCCCGTGAATTGCGCAATTACCTTTTTTTATCCCACCCCGTGGTATGCAAATTGTTTTTTTTGTTTTTGTCTATTATAAACTTGAAGACAAACATCCAGGGCATCATCTGGTGAAAAAAAAGAAAAAAAGTAATCTCTCTCCATCTTTGCGAAGGGCTATGTGTAAGTTTATGTAGGGGATGTAGTGAAAAAATGATAATTAAAAAAAGATAAAAAAATTACGTTGTTGTTTTGTTTATTATAAACTTGAAGATAAACATCCAGGGCATCAACTGGTGAAAAGAAAAAAAAATCTCTCTCTCTGTCTGCGTAGTGCCATGAGTAAGTTTGCGTGGGAGTTGAGTTGTTAACGGTGATGCACGGCCAGCACAGCCTGAGCTGTGGCTTGCAACGTGATGCTACCCAGCATGAGCTGTGGCTCGCAATCCACAGGTTAAAGATGATGCAGGATTAAGGTGGATATTGTTAAAAATTAGAGGATACTACCACGGAAGATTCTGACGGGTTAAAGATGTAAGAACTGAGTTTTTGATGGAAAAAAAACAAGATTACTTTTAACCCAATCAGAGGTATAAGCCAACTAAGACATTAGGTGTGCCATAGCCACATCCCTTGTTTGTTGAAATAACTGCTGAGACAGACGCACAAAGCGACTGGAAAGGTGAAGGGTGGTCATCAGCGTATGAGTGGATAGGGTTAAATGTACAGCTATGGAGGTCATTGATGAATAGAAGGAAGAGTAGGCGATAGGGCAGAGCCCTGAAGAACACTACTACTGTCATCTAGGAGAAGAACAGTGGCTGTTTACAGCAGCAGCTAGGAAATAATCAGAATGGAAGCTAGAGATGATGGCAAAAATAGAAGCATAGAAACCATATGAGGGAAGTTTGGAAATTAAAGATTTATGCCAGACTTGATCAAAAGCCGTTAAGATGTCAAGTGCAATGGCAAAGCTTTGGCCAAAGTCCCGAAAAGAGGATTACCAGGAGTCTGGAAGGCAGGTGAGAAGATCACCAGTGGAAAGTCGCTGGTGGAACCCATATCGACGATCTGAAAGCAGGTTGTGACAGGAAGGTGCTTTAAAAATTTTTTGTTTGGAACAGATTTAAAAACTTTAGATTGTCAGAGGGATTGGAATGGCCACCCTTCTTTGGTACAGCTGATTTTTTTTTTTTTTTTAAATGCAAGAAGGAACCAAAGGCCATGGGCCCACATACTGTTCCTTCCAAGAAAAAGCAAAAACAGTACCAGAGAAAGCCAAATTCAAGATCCATTCATTTCGAGATGCCTGGACACGCTGCATTTGAAAGATTGGAGATCATAGGAAGTAGGGAATACAAACAGAGGGAGACAGTTCCAGAGTTGACCAATTGCATAAATGAAGGACTGGGAATAACGGTTAACTCTTGCATTAGAGAGTTGGATAGAAAAGGGATGAGAGTTTGTTGCTAGACGGGTACTACGTGCCTGTCGTAGAGGTGGAGGGATGCAAGCAGACAGTTCAGAGGAACAGTGACCATTGAAGTAGCGATAGACGAGAGATAAAGAAGCAACACTGCGGCGAAGAGACAAAGGTTGAAGGGAATCAGTAAGAGGAGGAGAGTTAATGAGACGAAAAGCCTTTGACTCCACCCTATTGAGAAGAACTGCATGTGGGGAGCCTCCCCACACATGAGAGTTGTACTCCATTCACGGGCGAATAAAACCCGTGTACAAGGTCAACATCTGTGCAGGGGTAAAGAAAGTTCGGAGTCAGCCCAGCACACCTAATCTCTTGGAAGCAGATTTCACAAGAGATGTAATACGTTCTTTCCAAGACAAATCCCAAGAGAATGAAACCCCTAGCATGTTCAAGGATGATGCAGGACTGAGCTGGACATTATTAAACATTAGTGGGTAATCCTGAGGAAGATTTTGTCGGGTTGATAAGTGTAAGAACTGAGTTTTTGATGCATTAAAAATAACAAGATTATTTTTACCCCAATCAGAGATATGAGCCAAGTCAGACATTAGGTGTGCCATAGCCTCATCCCTTGTTTGCTGAAGTAACTGCTGAGATGGGCGTTGCGGGAACTGAATGGAAAGGTGAAGGGTGGAATCATCAGCATATGAGTGGATAGGGTTAGATGTACAGCTTAGAAGGTCATTGATCAATAAAAGAAAGAGAGTTGGTGATAGGACAGAACCCTGAGGAACACCACTGTTGATAGGTCTAGGAGAAGAACAATGGCCGTCTACAGCAGCAGCTATAGAACGACCAGAAAGGAAGCTAGAGATGAAGTCACATATAGAAGGATAGAAACTGTAGGAGGGCAGTTTGGAAATCAAAGATTTATGCCAGACTCGATCGAAAGCCTTTGAGATATCAAGTGCAATGGCAAAGCTTTCGCCAAAGTCCCGAAAGGAGGATGACCAAGAGTCTGAAAGGTAGGTGAGAAGATCGCCAGTGGAGCGTCCCTGACGGAACCCATACTGACGATCAGAAAGAAGGTTGTGACAGGAAAGATGCTTTAAAATTTTTCTGTTAAGATCTGATTCGAAAACTTTTGAGACACAGATGTTAAAGCAATTGAACGATAGATAGAAGGTTGGGAATGGTCACCCTTCTTTGGGAATGGCTGAATGAGAGCAAACTTCCAGCAAGAAGGAATGGTACAAGTTGACAGACAAAGGCGAAAGAGTTTACCTAGGCAGGGTGTAAGCACAGAAGCAAAGTTTTTGAGGACAAGAGGAGGGACTCCATCAGGCCCATATGCCTTGTTAATATTGAGGCCAGTGATGGCAGAAAATACATCAGCTGAAGAAATTTTAATGCCAGTCATGAGGAAGTCTGAGGGGGGAAGTGATGGAGGAACAGCACCAGAATCGTCTAAGGTAGAATTGGAGGAGAAAGTCTGAGCGAAGAGATCTGCTATATCAGTAGAAGAATGAGAGCACACTTCCAGCAAGTAGGAAAGAGACAAGTCGACAGGCAAAGGCAACAGATAAGCACAAAAGCACAATTCCAGAGGAAAACAGGAGGGACCCCATCAGGCCCATATGTCTTGTTTGTACTAAGGCCAGTGATGGCAGAAAATACATCAAATGAAGAAATTTTGATGTCAGCCACGAGGAAGTCTGAGGGGGGGGAAGTAATGGAGGAACAGCACCGTAATCATCTGCGGTGGAATTGGAGAAGAAAGTTTGAGTGAAGAGTTCTGCTTTATCAGTAGAAGAAATAGCTAAAGATTAATCAGAGTGGAAAAGAGGAGGGAAGGATGATGAGATAAAGTTGCGAGAAAGGTTTTTGGCAAAGTATCAGAAGAAGCAGGAAGAATTTGAGTTGAAGAGTTCAGAGCATTTACTACAAATGAAATTATCATTAGCAGAGCAACAAACAGACTTAGTATGATTGCGGGCAGAGATATAAAAGAGATGAGATTCAAGGGTAGGTTAGCTCTGGTACCTTTGTAGGCCTTTTCCTTGTTGTGGACAGCATTAGAATAAGTGCATTTTTTTTTTTTTTTTTTTTAGCCACAGGATATGAAGAAGGAATGTATATGTAGGAAAGAATAACCTTTGTAATGTGCAAGACACATTCAGGTGGCTCTTGGCCATGGAAGCAATAATCATTCAAGGGAAAATCAAATACGTACTACCTGACAGCCTCCCAATCAGCAGCTCCAAAGTGCCACAGCTGCCGCTTCTTGGGGGGATCTACAGGCCTTCCTGGAGTGATAAGACAGGTTAAGGTGATAAGGTTGTGCTCCAAGGAGCTCAACGGTGAGTAAGATTAACGGCGTAAGGAGGAGGATTAGATATACGGTAGAGGTCAAGTATGATGGAACTCTCTCCAAGGCAGTCAGGGCTGATCCAAGTCTTGGGCTTGTTCACCAGGCAGATCAGTGAAGGAAGAAGAGCCACAGGTGGTGGTGAACATTGAAATCACCTAGTATGGAGATTTCAGAGAAAAGAGAATATGACAGGATGCATTCCATCTTAGAAGTAAGAGAGTTGAAAAATGTTTCATAGTCAGTAGAATTAGGGGATAAGTAAAAAGCACAGATATATTTAGTCAGAGAATGACAGG
The DNA here is from genome assembly GCA_018397915.1 of Birgus latro. NCBI lineage: Eukaryota > Metazoa > Arthropoda > Malacostraca > Decapoda > Coenobitidae > Birgus > Birgus latro. The sequence goes on from JAGKTI010000445.1 coordinate 81,442, forward strand.
ATAGCCAAAGCCAAAGAGTAGAGAATTCAGAAGGCTCAAGTCCAGGAAATGAGAGCAAGATATGTTGTTGTGTACATACACACAACAGCCACCTTTGGCTCTGAAATGAGTACTGAGAAAGTAGAAGGATAGTGAGAATGGTTTGCTATCAGCCACCTCAGACGACAACAGTAAATAAGCTATAATAAGATAATGATGGTAATGATAATGACAGTGACAATGATGATGATCTAATTCACTCCTAACCTTCCAGGCATGCAATCAGCTTCATCCAGGATGGTCAGGGCAGCCTGAGTCACCAAAATGGCTGTCCCAAAGTATCCTGGATCTGGTCCTGTAACCTGTGGGGGAAAAAAATGGAATAAACTGATGGGGAAATGAAAACCAGGAGCAGCATTCTTTGGGCTTAGGAGGTTCACTATGCCTGTCCAATTTAACCAAGCCTAAAAGTCCATCTCACCATTCTGAATACAGTACTAACCTGAAAACGAGATATGTTATACACATATGCTGGAATGTGGTGCCAGTCATGAGCAAGTGTTATGGAAAAGAAATAGAGCTGTAACCTGTAGTGTTGTTTCATTCTACCACTGAACTGTAATTAGTGATTAACATTAGAAGGTGGTGCTAGTTACGAACAAGTGCTAATCCTTAGCAGTATCTTATCCTGCCCCTGAGTTACTGAAAATAAACTTCAAAAGGACAAAAATCTCCCAAGTAAAAGACAGATTCTGGGATGGCTTGATATGTGGGGTTGGTGGTTGGTTGTAGATTTGGGTGGGGATTTAAATGGTCATGTGGGTGAAGCAGCTCAAGAATGTGAAGGGGTACATGAGGGATGTGCACATAGTTGAGGAATGCAGAAGGGGAATGGATACTAATGTCTGGGGAGGCAATGAATATGACTGTGTGCAACATGTAATTTAGGAAGAGAGGGAGAGTAGGTTGATTACATAGGAGTCTGGGGGCAATAATAGCTACTGGAAAGAAATGGAAACTGTACTTTGTTTCTGCTGATTTGGGAAAGGCCTTTGACAGAGTCCTTAGAGAGGTAGTCAAGTGGGCAACGAGAAAGTTTTTTTTTTTCTTAATGCAAGGGAGAGGGAACCATAGGCCATGGGACCACAAACTGTTCCTTCCAAGAAAAAACAAAAACAATACAAAAGAGAGCCAAATTCAAGATCTGTTCATTTTGAGATGCCTGGACACACAGCGTTTGAGACTGGAGATCATAGGAAGTAGAAAATACTGACAGAAGAAGAGAGTTCCAGAGGTGACCTTTTGCATAAATAAAGGACAGAAACGGTTAACTCCTGCATTAGTGAGTTGGACAGAAAAGGGACGAGTTTGTTGCTAGACGGGTGCTACGTGCCCGTCATAGTGGTCGATTGCAGAGAATGAAAGGGAGGCAGAGGAAAAATTTAGGAAGCGGAGAGATGGTATGGGGCACAAGGTCTTGAAGGTAAATGCAGATAAAACAAAAGTGATGATATCTAGGGTCAGTGGTGGTACAGTCAAAGAAGAGGGAGAGTGGCTTTGTGCAATTTGCCACAAGGGCATGGGAAGTAATTCCATCTTGTGCAGTATTTGTGATAAATGGGTGCACAAGAGATGTAGTGGTATTAGAGGTAGACTGCGAGATAATACTGATTTTATGTCGAGACTGTCAGGAGTGAAAGGATTGAACTTGCTGGTGAGTCTTTTGATTGTGTGGAAGAGTTTTGTTATCTGGGAGACATGTTATGTGCTGGAGGTGGAACTGGAGCTAGCTCTGTGGCTAGGGTGAGAAGTGGTTGGAAGAAGTTCAGAGAGCTGTTGCTCTCCTGACGTTGAAAGGACTCTCCCTATGTGCTAAGGGGTCTCTGTATGCAGCATGTGTTAGGAGTGTGATGATGTATGGTAGTGAGACCTGGGCAGTAAAGGAAGAGGATATTCGCAGGTTCAAATGCACAGAAATGACAATGATTAGGTGGATGTGCAGTGCATCGCTGCATGCAAGGCCTGGGGTGGCTGGGTTTACGATCGAAGAGTTGAGAGGTAAGATGAGACTGCAGGTACTGATGTTGTGATGAGGAGAGGTGGATGGAGGTGGTTTGGGCATGTGGAGAGGATGGTGGATGATAACTGGGTGCAGAAGGTGAGAAGTGTTAATACTGAGAGTGAGGTTGCGAGGGGCAGACCGAGAAAGACATGGGACGACGTCATTAAGTGTGACCTCATGGTTAAGGGACTGAACAGGGAAGCTGCCATAGATCGAGCAGCACGGAGAGCCGCCATTAGGTGACCAGGGCCGACGCATGCTGACATGTTGGAGCCTTCAAAAACGAAACGATACAAAACGAAATGAGATTGACTACTTCCTTGTCAGGAAGGATGACAGCAGATTGGTGAAGGACATTAAGGCTATAGGGTTAAGGTGAAAAGAAGTGAAAAGTGTATGCTGCACCACACATTACTGGTATGTGACATGATGCTCAAGGAGCAGGTTGTGAAAAAGTGAATCTATGCACCCAGGAGGAAAATATGGAAGTTGAAAAACTAAGCAGTAAGGGATGACTTCTATGGTGAGACAAGTAGAGTGGTGGCTGAACAGGGAGACATTGACAGAAATGTTAACCCCTACACTGTGGGGTTGTCGGAGGTTTTCCGTGTCATTCCCGCGGGGATATTCACACTCCGACTGATTTTATAAAAATATTTGCCAAAAATCAGTTAGTAGTCCTAGAATATTATAATTGCATATGCACGTGGCACATACCTTCAGCTTTCTCCTGGGATGTTTTTTTTAGCATTCATCGACTACCGTAGGACTTGTGGAGACTTCTGAAGTTGGGTAACTAAGTCTCCACTTTACACTTCCCGATATCCCCTAATCTGAATGCCACTGCCAGATATTATCACTTGAAACACTATTCAATGATTTCCAAGTAGTTTGGAATCCATACTAAAAAAAAAAAAACACTGTGAAAGCAATGTAAAATACGAGCATGTACGAGACTCCCACTAATTCGCCACTTGTGTTCTGTCATTTCTACTCATATACACACTCACACTTTATTATTTCTAGTACTTTATTACACTTGTATATACCTACAGTCTTTTACCACTTCCCACACAATGTTTAGTAGGGGTAGAGGTCACAGGGCCTTTTATAATTGGTGGAAAAGCGGCAGAAATGGACGGGCGTCATTTCACAGAGAAGGACGAGAGCGAACTGGCTGTATCTTGGTAGCAAAGAGTTGAAAATGTCAGCTGCTAATGTATATGCTAAGAAATAAGTCGTAGGAAATCTAGACAATACATATAAATTAGGTAGTTCCAGGTGAATATAAATATCACTCAGGCTTCTCCATTCCTTTCTCATATACATTTATATTACGAGAGTAGCTCATACAGCATATTTCACGGGGGGAAAAAAGCAGGGAAATAATAGTGCCATACACCTTTTAATTAGACAATTCCAGGTGTATGGCACTATAAATTACCTTATTTTATATATAATATATATATATATATATATATATATATATATATTATTTTGTATAAGAACAGAGCATAGGGCTCATTTCAATGGATGAAAACAGTGGAAAAATCCGGGGAAGGTTTACTTAGCACAGAGCGGCTGAGCAGACGTCACGAGAGGGTAATGAAGTGGAGGTAGGGGGAAAATGGCTAATTTGTCAACAATGTATGGGAGTACTAATGACATTAGCAGCTCTGACTATTGATGGACATTGGCAGTGCTGATAGATGATACAAGTCACCACCTGAAAGCCCAGGGGAATTAAAAATAACACAAAGCCACTCAAGTGACGCCCCACGGTATGATCCATTGCATCTGACCGTCACGAAAGTGACGACCCGAGGTTAAGGGGTTAATGAGCAGTACAGAGAACAATATCCTGAGAGTTACTGATTCAGTATGTGGAAGGATAAAGGGCTCTCCAAGACAATAGGGTAACGTGGTGGGATGAGGGTGTAGAAGCCACAGTTAAGGAAAAAAGAAAACTCTTGTGGGAATGGAAAAGGAGTGGGAACTGGGAGGAATACTCGGATGCCAAGCATTGGGCTAGAAATGAGGTATAAATAACAAACTCTGAGTCTCAGAGACTTTGCTGGATAACTTAAATAGTGCTGAATCGAAGAAAATGACATGTAAGGTGGGTCATCAGATAAAGAGGGAAAGCAGATACCACTGGTTAGCAATGCGTGAAGAACGATGAAAAAAAGGTAATGGTGGACAGTGAAGTTATTAAAGATGCCTGGAGACAGCATTATAACTGGCTGCTCAATGATCCAGAACAGGGAAGGTATGGAATCAGCTGATCTAGTGTTTGATCCTTGCCCTTTGATTGATGCTGCAACAAATGCAGTTGGGGAAGGTGGCGGGTGTGTCTGGGTTAAATGCTGAAATGTTGATGGCCTAAAGAGATACAGAAGTGAGTTTACTTAGTGACAATAAATTCAGTTACATATAAGAGTGCTGTCCTAGGTGACTGGATGAAGACTGTGATTGTAAATGTGTATAAGGGGGAAGAGTGATGCCCTGAAAAGAAGAAATTACAGAGGCATAAAACTTTTGGACCATACAATGAAGGTAATGGAGAGTGTTGTAGAAGGTATGATTAGGAGAAAGAGTGAATATCGATGAGGTGCAGTTTTGGTTTATGCCCGGCAAAAGGACCACAGATGCCATATTCACTATCTGACAGCTTCAGGAAAAATATACAGGAAAGAAATGGGAGGTGTACTTTGTTTTTGCTTGGAGAAGGCCTCTGACAGAGTCCCAATGGAGGTGGTAAAGTGGGCAATGAGAAAGCTTGGGATTGAGGAGTGGCTGGTTAGTGTGATCATGGCTATGTATGTGGGTGCTTGTACCCAGGTGAGAGTGAATGGAGATTTAAGTGATGAGTTCTCCGAGAATGCTGGCGTGCATCAGGGGTCAGTCTTGAGTCCCTTATTGTTTGTCATGATGCATGAAGCTCTCTCACATGACCAGAAGTGGACACCCATGGGAGATGTTGTATGCTAATGACTTGGTACTGATGGCAGAAGTTGAATGGGTGGCAGAGGAAAGATTTAGGAAATGTGGTAGGTGGGGGCACTCACCATCCACTCACTTGATGTAGTGCTGCTCTCGGGTGTCCGCCCATTCCTCTCCTCCATCCTTCTTTACTTCCATCCTCTTGTCTTTCTTTCCTTCATTCTTTCCTTGTCCTTCTGCCTGCGGGTGACTTTACACTCCCTCTTCTGTCTTTCTTTCCTTCATTCTTTCCTCTTCCTTCTGCCTGTGGGTGACTCTACATTGAGTGACAAGCCAAATGGTTTCCTGTACATCAGGGAACCATTTACTACTCTGGATGATAACCACATAACTAAATTTTGGCACCTGGTGGTTTAGTGGGCAGTTACGATGCTCCAACTGAATTGAGCCAGTGAAGGTTTATATCCAAGGGATGGTTGGGGTTTATTGCTCACTTATATAATGCCACTCAGTGATGAGTGAAGCTGGTCACTCTCATCCTGAATGCCAGGACCAACTTGCCTAGCGTCGGGCTCCTACGCTCCTAATGGGGCAATGTAGGATTAGCGATGATGATGATGATGATGAGAGATGGAATGGGGCACCAGGGTTTGACAGTAAATGCGGATAGAACAAAGGTGGTGATACCTAAGGCTGGTGGTGTATCCTTGAATGCAAGGGGGGGGGAGGGTTTGAACTGCAATTAAAAAGCTGAGGGGAAGGGACTTGAATGTACTGTATTGGTGTTGTGATAAGGAGGGGTAAACTGAGATGGTTTGGTTATGTTAAGAGGATGGAGAATGACAATTGGGTGCAGAATGTGAAAAGTGTGAAAGCTGGGGCAGGGTTGCGAGAGGCAGACCAAAAAAGGCCTGGGATGAGGTAATACAGTAAGATCTCACTATAACGGACTAATTGGGGCCCAAGCCAGTCCGGAAAAATGCGAAATTCTGATAAAAGCGACATCCGGACTTACCCCTGCTAATCCGGACTTTTTCCGATATATCAGACATTAGTCCGGATTGCATCAGTGGTTTTCACCACCATTGCAGTATTGTACTGTGTTATACCTTCACTACATTAATCAAATGGCATAATAATACTGTACTGTGCACTGAAAAACATGTCTTTTACTTGTCTTATTGTGGTGAACATAGCTGAAGTGGTCTGGTAGTCCGGACTGCTTTCTGGCTTTATCGGACTTTTTCCGATATATGGGAGTTTAGTCTGGTAGCTCCTCGAGTCCGATAAAAGCGAATTCCTGTCTATTGAAGTACGTTATATCGAGGTTTTACTGTAGAGTGACCTCAGGACTACAGGACTGAACAGGCAGGCTTTCAGAGATCAAACAGTGGAGACAGCTGCCATTTGGTGACCAGCAACGACACATGCAAGCATTCTGAAAACTTCATAAACAATATAATATGAAGCTATGGTGGAAAACCTTACCAGCCACCATCTCTGTTACATTACACCAAGGCTATCACAACTGGGTGGAGAAAGTGAAATGTGTGAAAGTTGGGGTAGGGGCGCAAGAGGCAGACCAAAAAAAAAAGGGCTGGGATGAGGTCATAGTGACCTCAGGACTATAGGACTGAATAGGGAGGCTTCCAGAGAACATACAGCAGAGAGAGCCGCCATTAGGTGACCAGGGTCGACACATGCAAGCATGCTGAAAACTTCATAAACAACACAATATGAAGCTATGGTGGAAAACTTTACCACCCACCACCTGTGTTATATCATACCTAGGCTATCACACAGAACCAGTGTGATGGTACGAGCAATTCTTTTTTTATGTGTGTGAATTTTTATGGAAGCTGACTGGAACTTGTGCCACTAAAAATATGATACTAATATCATTCTTTTAAACCCCACCACTACAATAATTTATCTTGAGCTCTATAGTTGGAACTGTACTTATTGTACTGAGGCAGTTAATGAAGGCTATGGGTAACTCCTGTTAAATAAGTCTCTCATCCTGATCATAGTCATGATCCTCATCATCATAATCATGATCATGATCATCATCCACATCACCATCTCTGATGCCTTGCTCCCTCCTGGGAATCCCCGGACAGGAGACTGCTGTGACAGAAGCACCTCCAGGCTACCTCATCATTAACACTTTTCTCTCTCAAACACTCCTGTGTCACTAAAAATATGATTTTAAAATCATTCATTCTAACCCCTCCACTACAATAATTTATCTCCAGGTCTTCAATCTGAGGATGATATTTAAAGTTTATTCTTGCTGCTGCAAGATGGTATTTAACATGGGAAGTACTTTTTGTACTGAAGTGGTTAATGAAGGTTATGGGTAACTCCTGTTAACTAATAAGTCTCCCATCATGATCCTCCTCCTCCTCATAATCATATTATTATCATCTTGATCACCATCTCCGATGCCTTGCACCCTCCTGGGAATCCATGGGCAGGAGACTGCCGTGACACAAGCACCTCCAGGGTATTTCCTTGTCAGGCACTTTTCTTACTCTCTCAAACACTCCTCTTCCTCTTCCCACTCTCCAGTGTACAAGTACTGTTCACTCTTTTCTTCTGCACCATATAAGATCTGCCTCTACCAACAATGCCCTCTATATCATCTTCACATACTTTCTTTGGTACCTGATCTACATGTATGTGCATTCTTTGTACAGTCACCCAAAGAAGTGATGGCTAAGTTTTTGACTGCTTTGGTCACTCTGCGCTGCCATACATTCAATGATATCTTAGTGAATATAAGGTAAAAGTTCTGTGCCTTCATCATGTTATATCAAATAAAATATACTGTATATCGCACTAAGAATTATATGTAAAATAACTTGAGGCAATATTAAAAGTTAACACTTATAAACATTTCCCAATTTGAATCTATCTATCTATCTATTGCCAGACGCCTCAATCCCGTACAGGGTGGCCACAAACAAATCCCCTCCATGTCATTCTGTCCCCCGCGATTTCACTGCCCTGCTCCCAGCTTACACCCGCCTCTCTCATATACCTCTCCACTCCATCTCATCCTCGGCCTCCCCCTCCCTCTTCCCCCCTCCGCCTCACTCACATACACTCTCCTCGCCAGTCTTTCACTCTCCATCCTTTCCACATGCCCAAACCACCTTAACGTGTTTCTCCTAATGCTTCCTATCACGTCCACATCCACACCACAACGCTCCCTCACTTCTGCATTTGTCAGTCTCTCTCCATGTGACTCCGCATGCTCCTCTTAAATAACTCATTTCCACTGCTCTCACTCTTGACTTCTGTCCCTCCAACAGGGTCCAAGCTTCACTTCCATATGTTAGAGTTGGTATCACAATACTGTCATGTTGCAACTTTTTCATTTCCATGCTCACTTCCCTGTTTCTTATCACTGCTTTCAATGAACCAGCAACCTTCCTTCTCTGCTGCACCCTTTCAAGCACTTCACCCTCCAGACTTCCATCCTTACTCATCACACTATCCAAGTACTTAAATGCACTCATATTCTCCATATCCTCCCCATCCAATCTCACTGTACATTCACACATGCCCAAACCACCTTAACGTGTTTCTCCTAATGCTTCCTATCACGTCCACATCCACACCACAACGCTCCTTCACTTCCTCATTTGTTAGTCTGTCTCTTCATGTGACTCCGCATGCTCCTCTTAAATAACTCATTTCCACTGCTCTCACTCCTGACTTCTGTCCCTCCAACAGGGTCTAAGCTTCACTTCCATATGTTAGAGTTGGTATCATAATACTGTCATGTTGCAACTTTTTCACTTCCATGCTCACTTCCCTGTTTCTTATCACTGCTTTCAACGAACGAGCAACCTTCCTTCTCTGCTGCACCCTTTCAAGCACTTCACCCTTCAGACTTCCATCCTTAATCATCACACTATCCAAGTACTTAAATGCACTCACATTCTCCATATCCTCCCCATCCAATCTCACTGTACATTCACTGACTTCATTTCTCTCGAAGACCATCACTTTACTCTTCCCTAAATTCACCTTTAGATTCCGTTTCTTACACGCTCTCCCAAACTCATCTACCAAGCCTTGAATGAATGTGTAATTTATTACCAGTACTCCACGTGTGGCTGTGCAGTATAACCCCTTGTTTCTGATGCCTTTGCATCCCAGGATTTCAAATATAGATGTCTTAGTTTCGAAGATCAGTTAAGGAAAATTCTTGTGACTGCAATACATTACCTTATTTTCAAATGCTATGATGATGATAATAGTAACAATATGGATACCTCAAAAATAACATTATTCTTAGTAATGATACCCTACCTGTGGTTGCAGCAAGACCATTCTGCCTTTTATTCCTTGTCTTCTCCTTGCTTATAATAATTATAATTAGCTACTTTACTTCCAGCTGATGAAAAATTATTTACAGTAGTATGGAGGTACGACAGATTCTACTCCTTTTACACTAGGCAATAAAGAGGACCAAAACATGAGTTTATAAATGCTTGTAATGCAAAAGCAGAAACTTTTTGCTCAATCTTTTAATCTGTCTTTTTAAATAAACCGCTATGTCCTGCTGTACTGAAAATGCAGATTTAAAAGTCTTGAACTAAGTGATTTGTTTATGAACCTCTGCATTTTATTAATCCTGCCAATCATTCATGCTCTACGGATACTAAGCTATGATACAAGTTGGCATTCTCCATGCAGCTCCGACTCTCGGCAAATTTTCTAAGTTCTTTCTTTATACAGTACAGTATTTCATTCACTTACAGTCCTCTGACTTATATCAAATCCTCCGCAGATTTCTCTTAATTTAAAATGGCCAAATGCAGAGTAATAATGGCATGTCTTTAAGTAAATGTTGTCTTCTTTCGTGCACGTTGATCGAGCCATTTTAAAATCACCTACTAACTTATGTCGCTTTCTTACTTTCAGTCGTCTTCCATGGAGACAAGTGAAATGGAAATGAAAGACTTGAAATTATTCCCTGGTATTGTAATGGTAATTATCTTATAAATAATAATGACTGATTTTAATTGTTTATTGAAGTCTTTTTTTTTTTAGTCATATGCTACTGTCTTTTTCTTTTTAGTCTTATGCTACTAAAAAAATTATTGCAGGTTACCATACTAGATTCAAACTCTGCAAATTATTCCTGATTGTCCCTGAGTGATAGTTCTGAAATTTCAATCAGTTCCATGAAGGATTTCCTATTATCATGACTAATACTGATTCTATCTATCTATTACCAGATGCCTTAATCTTATAAGAGGTGGCCGCAAACAAATCGTCTCCATGTTGCTCGGTCCCCCGCCATTTCCCTGCCCTGCTCTCAGCTCACACACCCCCTCTCTCACATACTTCTCCACTCCATCTCTCCATCTCATCCTTGGCCTCCCCCTCCATCTCCCCCCCTCTACCACACTCACATACACTCTCCTCAATAGTCTCTCACTCTCCATCCTCTCCACATGGCCAAACCACCTCAATGTATTTCTCCTAACGCTTTCTATCACATCCACATCACATCGCTCCTTCACTTCCTCAATTGTCAGTCTGTCTTTCCATGTAACTCTACATGCTCCTCTCAAATAACTCATTTCCACTGCTCTCACTCTTGACTTCTGTCCCTCCAACAAGGTACAAGCTTCACTTCCATACATTAGAGTTGGTATCACAATACTGTCATGAAGTAACTTTTTTTTTTATTTCCATGCTCACTTCCCTGTTTCTTAACACTGATTTCAAAGAACCAGCAACCTATCTTCCCTGTTCTACCCTTTCAAGCACTTCACCCTCCAAACTTCCATCTTTACTCATCACACTACCCAAGTACTTAAATGCACTTACATTTTCCATTTCCTCATCATTCAACATTACTGTACATCCAGTGACTTTATTTCTCACGAAGGCCACAATTTTACTCTTCCCTACATTCACCTTTATATTCCATTTCTCACACACTCTTCCAAACTCATTCACCAAGCCTTGCAGTTCCCCTTCATCTTCACTTAACAATACACTATCATCTGCAAACAACAGTACAAGGAGTTTCCAAATGTTGCCCTCTCCGATTACAGCTGCTCCAACATCCACTGCCCTACCTTGTATTTCTTTTATAAACCCATCCATATAAAGACTGACCAACCATGGAGACATGACACATCTCTGTTTCAATCCAACATTCAAACAGAAAAATTCACTCAATTCACTATCCAACCAAACTAAAGCCTTGGCCCCCCTCATACATACTCTTCATGGCATTCAACATCTTCTCATTTACTCCATACATTCTTAATATTTTCCACATTCCTTGTCTATCCACCCTGTCATATGCTTTCTCCAAATCCACTAAGACCGCATACAACTTCTTTCCTTTCTCTAGAAACAATTCCACTAAAGACCTACGAATGAATATCTGATTTACACACCCTCTTCCCTTCCTAAAACCTCCCTGTTCTTCATCAACTAATTCCTCTGTTCCCTAACTCTGCCAAAACATATCCTACCATACAATGACAATGATTAGGTGGATGTGCAGTGCGTCCCTGCATGCCAGGCCTGAGGGGGAGAGGTTTACGATGGAAGAGTTGAGAGGTAGGATGGAACTGGAGTGTATTGGTGTTGTGATGAGGAGAGGTAGGCTGAGGTGATTTGGACGTGTGGAGAGGTTGGGGAATGATAATTGGGTGCAGAGGGTGAGAAGTGTTAATACTGGGGGAGGGGCTGGGAGGGGTAGACCGAGAAAGACATGGGACAAGGTCATTAAGAGTGACCTCAGGGTTAAGGGACTGAACAGGGAGACTGCCAAAGACTGAGGAGCATGGAGAGCTGCCATTAGGTGACCAAGGCTGATGTATGCAAGCATGTTGGAGCCTTCAAAAACGAAAATGAAAACACTTTGTCTATTACACTAAAAAGACAAATGCCCATATTTTTTTTTTTTTTAATGCAAGGAAGAAGGTACCAAAGGCCAAGGGCCCACATACTGTTCCTTCCAAGAAAAAGCAAAAACAATACAAAAGAGAGCCAAATTCAGGATCAATACGTTTCGAGATGCCTGGACACACTGCATTTGAAAGATTGGAGATCATAAGAAGAAGAAAATACAGACAGAGGAAGACAGTTCCAGAGTTGACCAGTTCTGTGAGTAACGGTTAACTCATGCATTAGAGAGCTGGACAGAAAAGGGATAAGAGTTTGTTGCTAACGGGTACAACATGCCCGTCGTAGAGGTGGAGGGATGCAAGCAGACAGTTCAGAGGAACAGTGACTGCTGAAGTAGCGATAGAAGAGAGATAAAGATGCAACAGTGCAGCGAAGCGACAAAGGGTGAAGGGAATCAGTAAGAGGAGGACAGTTAATGAGACGAAAAGTCTTTGACTTCACCCTATTGAGAAGAGCTGCATGTGGGGAGCCTCACCACACATAAGAGTTGTACTCCATACATGGGCAAATAAAACCCGTGTACAAGATCAACAACTGCGCAGGGGTAAAGAAAGTTCGGAGTCGGCTTAGCACACCTAATCTCTTGGAAGCAGATTTCACGAGAGATGTAACATGTTCTTTCCAAGATAAATCCCGAGAGAATGAAACCCCAAGCTTGTTCAAGGATGATGCAGGACTGAGCTGGACATTATTAAACATTTGTGGGTAATCCTGGGGAAGATTTTGTCGGAGTGGTAAGTGTAAGAACTGAGTCTTTGATGCATTACAAATAACAAGATTATTTTTACCCCAATCAGAGATACGAGCCAAGGCAGACATTAGGTGTGTCATAGCCTCATCCCTTTTTTGATGAAGTAACTGCTGAGATGGACACTGCAGAAACCGAATGGAAAGGTGAAGGGTGGAATCATCAGCATATGAGTGGATAGGGTTAGATGTACAGCTTAGGTCATTGATGAATAAAAGGAAGAGTGTTGGTGAGAGGACAGAGCCCTGACGAACACCACTGTTGATAGGTCTAGAAGAACAATGGCCGTCTACAACAGTGGCTATAGAACGACCAGAAAGGAAGCTAGAGATAAAGGCACAGATAGAAGGATAGAAACCGTAGGAGGGCAGTTTGGAAATTAAAGATTCATGATAGACTCGATCGAAAGCCTTTGAGATGTCAAGTGCAATGGCAAAGCTATCGCCAAAGTCCCGAAAGGAGGATGACCAGGAGTCTGAAAGGTAGGTGAGAAGATCGTCAGTGGAGCGTCCCTGACGGAACCCATACTGAAGATCAGAAAGAAGGTTGTGACAGGGAGGATGCTTTAAGATTTTTCTGTTAAGAATTAACTCGAAAACTTTTGATACACAGTATGTTGAAGCAACTGGATGATAGTTAGAGGGTTGGGAATGGTCACCCTTCTTTGGTACCAGCTGAATAAGAGCAAACTTCCAGCAAGAAGGAAAGGTACAAGTTGATAGACAAAGGCAAAAGAGTTTACCTAGGCAGGGTGTAAGCACAGAAACACAGTTCTTGAGGACAACAGGAGGGACTCCATTAGGCCCACATGCCTTGTTAGTATTGAGGCCAGTGATGGCAGAAAATACATCAACTGAAGAAATTTTAATGTCAGACATGAGGAAGTAAGAGGGGGGAAGTGATGGAGGAACAGCACCGGAATCATCTAAGGTGGAATTGGAGGAGAAAGTCTGAGCAAAGAGATTTGCTTTATCAGTAGAAGAAATAGCTACAGAGCCATCAGAGTAGAAAAGAGCGGGGGAAGGATGATGAGGTAAAGTTGTTAGAAAGGTTTTTGGCAAGGTGCCAGAAGGAGTGAGAAGAATTCGAGTTGGAGAGTTGAGAACATTTAGTGCGGATTAAATTATTTTTTGCAGAGTGAAGAACAGACTTAGCACGATTCCGGGCAAAAATAAAAAAAAAATGTGATTCAGGGGTGGGCTGGGTCCGGTACCTTTTATAGGCCCTCTCCTTGTTGTGGAGAGCATTAGAACAAATGTGATTAAACCAAGGCTTTCTTGCATTAGTCAGAGGATATGGGAAAGGAATGTATGCTTCCATGCCCGAGAGAGTACCTTTTATAGGCCCTCTCCTTGTTGCGGAGAGCATTAGAACAAACGTGATTAAACCAAGGCTTTCTTGCATTAGTCAGAGGATATGAGAAAGGAATGTATGCTTCCATGCCCGAGAGAATAACCTCCGCAATGCGCAAGGCACACTCAGATGGCTCCCGGCCATGGAAGCAATAATCATTCCAAAGAAAATCAAAGAAGTACTGCCTGAGGGCCTCCCAATCTGCAGCTCCAAAGTGCCACAGACGGCGTTTCTTTGGAGGGTCCACAGGCCGTACCGGAGCGATAGGACAAGTTAAGGTAATAAGGTTATGATCGGAGGAGCCCAAAGGAGAGAAAAGATTAACAGCATAAGCAGAAGGATTAGCTGTTAGGAGGAGGTCAAGTATGTTGGAACTCTCCAAGGCGGTCAGGGGTATGGGTAGGGTGCTGTACAAGCTGCTCTAGGTCATTAACCCCTTAACCGCGGGTCGTCACTTTCGTGACGGTCAGGTGCAATGGATTGTACCAAGGGGAGTCACTTCTGTGCCTCTGTGTTTTTTTTTAATTCGCCCGGGTTTTCAGGTGGTGCATGTATCATCTATCAGCACTGCCAATGTCCAACAATAGTCAGAGCAGCTAATGTCATCAGTACTCCCATCCATTGTTGACAATTTAGCCATTTTCCCCCATTCTGGACTCTCCTCTCCATTACCCTCTCGTGTCGTCTGTTCAGCTGCTCTGCGCTAAGTAAATCTTCCCCAGATTTTTCCACTGTTTTCATCCATTGAAATGAGCCCTATGCCCTATTTTTATACAAAATAATATATATATATAAAAAATGAGGTAATCGATAGTGCCATACACATGGAACTGGCTAATTATCACTTGGCAACATGCAACCTGCACTCGTTCGCTAATTTCCCCTGCTTTGTTTTCCCGTGAAATATGCCGTATGAGCTACTCTCGTAATATAAATGTATATAAGAAAGGAAGAGAGAAGCCTGAGTGATATATATATTCACATGGAACTACCTAATTTATTATGTATTGTCTAGATTTCCTACGACTTATTTTTTTGCACATACATTAGCAGCTGACATTTTCAACTCATGGCTACCGAGATATGTATTGTACAGTCAGTTCGCTCTTGTCCTTCATGGTGAAATCATGCCCCTCCATTTCTGCCGATTTTGCGTCCATTATAAAAGGCCCTGTGACCTCTATCCCTACTAAACATCGTGTGGGAAGTGGTAAAGGACTGTAGATATACATAAGCGTAATAAAGTACTAGAAATAATAAAGCGTGAGAGTGTATGTGAGTAAGAAATGACAGAATACCCACGACGAATTAGCGCGAGGGGGAGGCTCATACGTGCTCGTATTTTACATTGCTTTCACAGTATTTTTTTTTTTGGAGTATGGATTCCAAACTACTTGGAAATCATTGAATAGTGTTTCTAGTGTTAATATCTGGCAGTGGTATTCATATTATGGGAAGTCGGGAAGTGTAATGTGGAGACTTAGTTACCCAACTTCAGAAGTCTCCACAAGTCCTATGGTAGTTGACGAGTGCTAAAAAAAACATCCCAGGAGAAAGCTGAAGGTATGTGCCATATACATATGTAATTATAATATTCTAGGACTAATAACTGATTTTTGGCAAATACAGTATTTCTAAAAAGTCAGTCGGAGTGCTGATTTGCCCAGCGGGATTGGCCCGGCCCACCTCCGACAATCCAGCAGCGTAGGGGTTAAGGATAGAAAAGATGTAGGCTTGTTCACCAGGTGGATCAGTGAAACGAGAGGAGAGCCAAAGGTGGTGGTGAACATTGAATCTCCTAGAATGGAGATTTCAGAGAAAGGAGAAATGGACAGAATGTGTTCCATCATAGAAGTAAGATAGTCAAAGAATTTCCGATAGTCAGCAGAATTAGGAGATAAGAAAACAGCACAGATATATTTAGTCAGAGAATGACAAGAGAGCCAAAGCCAGAGAGTAGAGAATTCAGAAGAATCAAGTTCAGGAACACGAGAGCAAGACAGATCGTTCGTTACGTACATATATGCAACAGTCACCTTTGGCTTTGAAATGAGAACAGAAAAAGTAGGAGGATACAGAAAAGGGTTTGCTGTCAGTTGCCTCAGACAGCTGAGTCTCAGAGAGGAACAGAAGGTGAGGTTTAGAGGAGGAGAGGTGGTGCTCAACAGAGCGAAAGTTAGAGGAAAGGCCACGAATGTTACAGAAATGAAGAAGGAGTGAGTCATACAGTGGTTCCAGGCAGCTCCTTGAGTCGTCACCAGAAGAGGGGTGGATGGTGGGGACCCCCCAGGGGACTCTGAGGCTAGGTTATTCGTCGCCATTTTATTAATTTTGAAAAGGAAGTGTAGTGTGTAGTATGCATGTAGTTTGGTGTTGACAGTTAGAGAAACTTGTACTGGAGAGCATGCTGGCATACTCTCTGTGTTACTGAGACACTGAAAAAGTTCAGCAAAGGGGGATGGTCAGGAACAAGTCCTGAGGGCTGATGAAACGCGAGCTCCAGCTCTCCCTGTCATCAGCTTTCCATCAACCTTGGGAGTACTACCCTGCTCAACTGGTGCTACAGTCTACGCCAAAGATGATTACCACACACTTCATTTTCACCTTTTCCTTTGTCATCATCATCCAAAAATCCTTTCCCACCCTAGGGCAGGGTGAGGAGTAGCAATGTCCACACAGCCTAAATCTGCCCAATCCAGTGGGCCACACTTCCATTCATTTTTCATTCAAGTCCCAGGAATCCAGGCTCTAACGGATACGCCAAAAACATTCACCACGTTCTGTAGCTTCACATAAAAGTATCTGATAGAGTCATGGACGTCGTCATGTTAAAAAAAGGTGCCAAATCCCTGATCATGGATTTCTCCTCACAAAGTTAATCCAGCCAGCTCGATATCTTGTCAGTTCCCTAGCCTCACCAACTTCCAAACCTCTCTTCCTCATACACTCATCCATCATATCCTTCCACCTTCTCCTTGGCCTACCTCGCCTTCTCCCTCCTTCAAATTTGCTCAGATATACATTTTCAGTACTCCATTGTTATCCCTTCTCTCCACATGACCATACCATCTCAGTATACTTTCTTCGATTCTGGTGTCCACAGACTTCCTCACTCCACATCTTTCATGGATCACATTATTTTGTATCCTATCCACTCTCTGTACTCCACATACATTCCTCAGCAGTGTCATCTCCACTGCTCTCACTCTTGACTTTTCATTTTCATGCCACACCATAGTCTCACATCCATATGTTAAAGTTGGCACTAACACTCCTTCATGTAAGCCTCATGCAGCTGCAACACTCAAGCCTTTGTTTCTTATCAAGGTCTTCATAGCACCAGCTACTTTAATTTCTTGTGTCACACCATTTTCCACTTCTTCTGTACATTTTCCTCACTTCCCTATCACTGTACCCAGGTATCTGAACTCTCTCACCAATTCTAGTCTCTCTCCATTCACTGTAACATCGCACTGGGAGTCACTTTCTCTCTCGATAACCTTCACTTTACTCTTTTCTACATTTATTCTCAAGGGATGACGCTCACAGACATCATCAAATCTCTGCACTTGTCTATCAAATTCTTGTCCAGTATTTGCAAGTAGTACTGCATCATCAGCATACAACAAATTTGAGATATTCCATCCATCACCATTCAATACCAACGCCATCCCCCTCTCCATTACTCATGTTTTTACTTCTCTCATCACCCCATCTGTATATATATATTGAACAACCATGGGGACATCACACAACCTTGTCACATGCCCGCACCGATCGTGAACTATTCACTTAGAAGCCCATTAACCCATGCTTCACTACCATCATAAAAACTCTTGACAGCACCTAGCAGCTTACCATCTACATCGTACATGTGCAAAGCTTTCCACAATCCTTCTCTGTCCACTTTGTCATATGATTTTTCCAGATCCATGAATGCCATAAACATCTTATGGTCCTTCTCACAAGCCTTGGCTGCTATCTGTCTCACTGCAAATATTTGATCCACACATCCTCTGCCACTCTTAAAGCCACTCTGTTCATCACTCACTAGGACTTCTGATATCTCTCATACCTAATAATAATTCTTCCATACACCATCCCTACCACACTTAATAAACTTATGCCAAGATAATTCTTGCACTCATTTTGCTCACTCTTATTTTTGTACAGGGGTACAATCACAGCCGTTTTCCACTCTGCTGGCACAGTTTCACTCATCTATGCCTTTTTACATATTTCCAACAAGTACTTCATTCCGCTCTCTCCACTACACTTAACCATCTCTGCATACACCTCATCAACCCCAGTTGCTTTCCCATTTTCAGCCGCTTCGCAGCACTTTTCACCTGTGCAAGTGTCAAGTCTCCTGGCACTGCATTGGGTAAATAAAGATTGGAGCAGATGGGGGACGTGGAAGGTGTGTGCAAGATATTCACAGGAGAAATCTGTGCAGCATGTGAGGTGGTGTGTGGGGTGAAGAGAAGACGAAAGGGGGTTCAGGGAACAGCATGGTGGACTGAAGAGGTGAGAGAGGTTGTGGCACAAAAGAAGAAAGCATATAATGAGTGGATGAGGAACAGGGGCAACGAAGAAGCTGAGAGACGGACGAGAGAGTTATATGTAGTGAGAAGGAGAGAGGTGAAAAGATTAGTAAGAGAGAGTAAGAAGAGAGTTGATGAGGAATTTGAGTGCAAAGTGGGGGGAATGTAAGAAAATGTTCTGGAAGGAGGTAAACAGAGCTAGACAGGGTGCCAATGAAGTCAGTGGGGGTGTGAAAGATAAAAATGGTAGATTACTAGTGGAGAAGGGAGAAAAAGTAAACAGATGGAGAGAACACTTTAATGAACTGTTGAACATAGAGAATGAAAGTCTATCTATCTATCTATTGCCAGACGCCTCAATCCCGAACGGGGTGGCCACAAACAAATCGCCTCCATGTCACTCTGTCCCCTGCCATTTCACTACCACGCTCCCAACTCACACCCCCCTCTCTCATATACCTCTCCACTCCATCCCTCCATCTCATCCTCGGCCTCCCCCTCCCTCTCGCCCCCTCCACCTCACTCACATACACTCTCCTCGTCAATCTTTCACTCTCCATCCTCTCCACATGCCCAAACCACCTTAACGTGTTTCTCCTAACGCTTCCCATCACGTCCTCAACCACACCACAACGCTCCTTCACTTCCTCATTTGTTAGTCTGTCTCTCCATGTGACTCCACATGCTCCTCTCAAATAACTCATTTCCACTGCTCTCACTCTTGACTTCTGTCCTTCCAACAGGGTCCAAGCTTCACTTCCATATGTCAGAGTTGGTATCACAATACTGTCATGTAACAACTTTTTCACTTCCATGCTCACCTCCCTGTTTCTTATCACTGCTTTCAACGAACCAGCAACCTTCCTTCCCTGCTGTACCCTTTCGAGCACTTCACCCTCCAGACTACCATCCTTACTCATCACACTGCCCAAGTACTTAAATTCACTCACATTCTCCATNCACCAACCCCCTCCCAGCACAAATGTCCACTAAAGCACTGCCATTCTCATCCATCTCTGCAGGCACACCCCACTCACCAACCACTCCATCCACCTTCTCATTCCCTACTTTTCCATTCATATCTCCAATCAGAAACACTCTCTCATTCCTTTCAAACTTTTCCAAGCAGGCTTCCACATTTGTCCAAAACTCTTCTCTCACTCTACTTACACGATCTTGCGTTGGCGCATACACGCACACAATTGCCCACATTTGTAGTCCAACTTTCACTCTTACCCACACAATCCTTGACCCAACTGATCCATACTCTCTTACATTCTCCTTCCACCTGTTGCTCAGAACAATACACACTCCCTCTTTGCAAGTATAAGTGGCTGAGGAATGGCGGTGAAAAGGAGGGTTGTGAGAAGGGAGGAAGAAATCAGTAGGATGGAAGTGGTGGAAGCAATGAAGAAAGTTAAAATGGGGAAAGCCCCAGGAATTGATGGAGTGTGTGGTGAAAGGCTGAAGCATGGGGGAGCGATAGTAATAGAATGGATGTGGAAGGTGTGCAGACTGGCTTGGGAGGAGGGTAGAGTCCCGGAGGATTGGAAGTCAGGTATAATTATTCCTCTGTACAAAGGAAAAGGGGGAAAAGCAGTGTGTGGTAATCATAGGGGCATTTGCCCTCTCAGTGTAATACGAAAAGTATATGGCAGGATACTTATTGACAAGAATTAGGGAAATTACAGAGGAATTAGTTGGAGAAAAACAAGGAGGTTTTAGGAAGGGAAGAGGTTGTGTAGACCAGATATTTATCCTTAGATCCTTAGTGGAAAAGTTTCTAGAGAAGAGCAAGAAGTTGTATGCAGCCTTCATGGATCTGGAGAAAGCATATGACAGGGTGGATAGACAAGGATTGTGGAAGGTATTAAGAATATATGGAGTGGATGGGAAGTTGTTGAAGGCAGTGAAGAGTATGTATGAGGGTACTAAGGCTGCAGTGCGTGTGGATGGCAAACTGAGTGAATCTTTCCATTTGAAGGTTGGATTGAAACAAGGATATGTCATGTCTCCATGGTTGTTCAATCTGTACATGGATGGAGTTATAAAAGAAATACAAGGTCGGGCAGTGGATGTTGGAGTGGCCTTAGTGAGAGAGGGCAGTGTTTGGAAACTCCCTGTACTGTTGTTTGCAGATGATACTGTGTTGTTGAGCGAAGACGAAGGGGAGCTGCAAGGCTTGGTAGATGAGTTTGGGAGTGTGTGTAAGAAACGGAATCTAAAGGCGAATGTAGGGAAGAGTAAAGTGATGCCAGTGAATGTACAGTGAGATTGGATGGGGAGGATATGGGGAATGTGAGTGAATTCAAGTACTTGGGCAGTGTGATGAGTAAGGATGGAAGTCTGGAGGATGAAGTGCTCAAAGTGCTCAAAAAGGTGCAGCAGGGAAGGAAGGTTGCTGGTTCGTTGAAAGCAGTAATAAGAAACAAGGAAGTGAGCATGGAAGTGAAAAAGTTGTTACATGACAGCATTGTGATATCAACTCTAACATATGGAAGTGAAGCTTGGACCCTGTTGGAAGGACAGAAGTCAAGAGTGAGAGCAGTGGAAATGAGTTATTTGAGAGGAGCATGTGGAGTCACATGGAGAGACAGACTGACAAATGAGGAAGTGAAGGAGCGTTGTGGTTTGGTTGTGGACGTGATGGGAAGTGTTAGGAGAAACACGTTAAGGTGGTTTGGGCATGTGGAGAGGATGGAGAGTGAAAGACTGATGAGGAGAGTGTATGTGAGTGAGGTGGAGGGGGCGAGAGGGAGGGAGAGGCCGAGGATGAGATGGAGGGATGGAGTGGAGAGGTATATGAGAGAGGGGGGTGTGAGTTGGAAGCGTGGTAGTGAAATGGCACGGGACAGAGTGACATGGAGGCAATTTGTTTGTGGCCACCCCGTGCGGGATTAAGGCTTCTGGCAATAGATAGATAGATAGATAAACTTAACAACTGTACAGGAATAAAGAAGGTATGGAGTTGACTTAGCACACCTAATCTCTTGGAAGCAGATTTTACAAGAGATGTAATATGATCTTTCCAAGATAAGTCAAGAGTGAATGAAACCCCAAGCACATTCAAGGATGAAGCAGAATGGATAAATAGCCATGAGTACCAACAACTCCACAATTCTAAGCCCTGTTACTGTAACTTTTTATTTACCTATCACCACTCCCTTTATCCTTCTTTAATACTGTACCTCATTTATTGTACTGAAGAGTTCTAAGTTCAGCCTTACATCCATTTATCCATCACCTCCTCCTCTAAGACTGTCATTATTTTATTGCAAAGTTCCAAGCTCAGTTCTCTATCCATTCATCCATCACTCCCCCCCTTGTTCTTTTTTAATGTATAGTACCGTACCTGCTTTATTGTACAGTTCCGAGTACAGTCCTCTAGCCACTCATCTGTCACCTCCTCCTTTATTCTTCTCCTATCCTCCCCTTATCTTAGTCCCAACCCCAGTACTCTATCCATTAACCCACCGAGTCCCATCGACGTACGGTGTATGCCGCTACTTTTTTCCATGGACAGACCCAACGACGTACATCGTACGTCACGCAATTGCAAGGCCCATTGTGTGCACATTTTTCAACATTCGGGGGTGATTTTTGGTAGGCATATGTGGGAGACCTTCCTCTACCTGCTGTCAAGTGGGGATACTGCCTGGCCCCTCCTAACCCCCCCTTCCCCCCACACTGGGCAATTCACCTGTTAGCAGCAACCTAGCCAGTAAAGGTATGTTGCCCCACGGTCTCTCTAATGACGAAATTCACGGTGAAAGTGATTCCTGAGGTGGAGGACAAAGAAACAAAGAAGCTAGAGGTAGTAACAAACAGAAGTGATGAGGTAGAAATGTCATAAAGGAAGGTGCCATGTACTGGGGTTTTGGGTAAGTGAACAATGCTTATAAACGCCTATATTATTGTGTGAAAACCATTATAGACTTTAACTACACATAAATTCGTACCAAATAAATGAAATAAATACGTAATTTAAAGTGGCTTGAATTAGTCAACCCTTCCATAGTTCGTTTTCTCTGCCAAGTACCCTGAAAAAGAAGGAAAACGTAAGGATGAGTGACACCTGTATCAACATTTTTTTACCTCAGGATCACGATTTCACTATGAATTTTCGATGTTTCTCACCAAAAGCGAAGGTTTGAGCCAAAAAACAAAAAGTCGAAAATCGGTCGGGATCTGGGGGGTAGGCTGGGTAAAAAACCGGTCGGGACTCGGCGGGTTAATCCACCACCACCCTATTCACTCTACAATTCCAAGCCACGTCCCTGATCCACTCATCCTTTAGCCTCCATTTTTTCTACAGTCTCAAGTCAAGTGCACTGTACTATATCCAGACATCTACTATTTCCTTTAGCCCTCTAGTTTATTTCATTTTTCCTCTCAGTCCCAAATCCAATTCTTTATCCATTACCTCCCCTTTTAGCTTTATTCTATCATCCTGGGGCCACTTCTTTAGCTACTTCTTTTATTATTTCAGTATCCCAGTCATACCCCAATTTCTCTATCCACTACCTTGAACCTACTCATATCTTGTCCTGTTCTTGCTCCCTCCATGTAACTCAAGATAGCAAAGATCTCTCATACTGAAGAAGTTAGTGAAGACTATGTCGAACCCTTTTGATTTGAGGAGTCTCCTCCAAACTCTTCAAAATCGCAGGGTAGTATTTAAAAAAAAAAAGGAAAAAGAAAAAAAAAAGTCATTTGAATCAATGGGTTACTATCATAAGCCCAGTTCTGTATCCACTCATTCACTTCCTCCTCCTTGATAATTTTATTTTTAACCCCTTCCATCAGAGGACATCAATCTTTTATATGGTACTTTCTTCTTTTTCTTTGCAGATGATCTTATTCAGCTGGCGAGAGACTGTCTGAATGCTAGGAATTAAACAGACTCTTAAAAATTAGCCATTTCACAATAAAAAGATCTTTCTGTGACTGAATGAAACAGTTTGGTGGTAGTAAAAACAAACAGTACACTGACCAAATGTTGATATCTGAGGCCAAGTGGGAACAACCCAAGGATGGGTGGGACAAGAAGCAAAAAGTGGCATGGACATGATCCAAAAAGAGGAAAGATAAGGCTATGGGTGGGATTCAGAAAAAGGAAAGGGAAGGCACAGAAGTATAATGACAACTATTAACAATGAGTCTTGTGAAAGGGCCAATCATTCATCCATCTATCCATTGAGAAAGAGAGAGAGAGAGAGAGAGAGAGAGAGAGAGAGAGAGAGAGAGAGAATGCTTTGGTTAATATGTCCCAAGGGTCATCAGGACATGTTCATGGTAAATTGCAGGAAACGAACCACTTCGACCAGTTGCTCCAAGAGATCTGTTGTTGAGAGATAATGAAGAACTGTCTGTGCTGTGACAGTTAGGTTCAAGAGGTTGGTAGGTGTGCTGTGGTGTGGGGAGTTGTATTACAGTGAGGGATGAGTGAACTATTCATGAGCTGTATTCTGTGTTGGTACTGAAGCAGGAATAGGGGGTGGCCACAACTTAGTCTGGCTAAGTGTCTTGGTGAAGCACAATGGACTGGTTGACGGTCGTGTACAAGTCACATAAAGTAGTAGAATGATCACTCGTAATCATCGGAGAATCATAAATTTTTCTCTCCGATTTAATATTTATGAAGAAAAGTAGTAAGGCAAAGTTGGAGATTATCGTACCTTGCGCGAGACATACACCGTCACTGTGGCGTCGCAACCCATTTCGGGGCCACAACTGCTCGCCACTCACAACGATGTCTGGGAATCATATACCAGTAAAGGGAAGATTTCTGTGATATTCAGCTGTTATTATCATGACAGAAAAGTAAGACTTAGTGCGATAGCTCTCTTAATGATGAAGTATGCTATGTGTGTGCTTTAGTGAAGAGTTGGTTTTAGAGACTAGTAGTGACAGCAAACCTTGTGACAACCAGGCACCTGTAGGACAACTGGGTAGTATCACGTTTACATGATAAAGTCGTAATGAAGTGATTAATGAACTGAATCAGTATAAGTATTGCTAGATCCTGACTCCAGGTGCATATAGCCCTGAAAACGGGCAGTATTACATAGGGGAGATGTCACAAAGATCGAAATATTCCAGTGTTTTTTCCTCCTAGATATGCCAGACCGTATACAGCTAGACACCTGTGGAATATTTGGTTATCTGATTTCCTGGTCTTATGTACTGGTGATATTTGAACATCTTTTTAGTAAAAGCCAGTCTGATCTGGTAAAAAAAAAAATTCACATCCCTACCAATGACTTAAGCCAAAGTTAGGGTTAATTTTCCTTGACAAGTGACTGGTAGGTTAGGTTAAGCTGTGTATGTTAAGATATAATTTTTATCACCATATAGGTTCATACACTCCTAATTATCTGAAATCCGGTCAAAAATATGTGGTCAATTTGACTATTAATAAAAATTCAGGATTCAGAACAAAAATTTGCTGGATTTAGTAGAAGTGTTTCACCTCTAGCCTGACAGTTTGCCTTGACAGACTTCTGTTGTGTGTAAATATTAACAATGCAAATACATTCATTTGTGCTTTAATCAATATTTATGCCAAATGGAAGTCTGTCAAAGTGTGTTGATCTGAAGGCGAAATATCCGCTAACTTAGCATATTTTATCTCTGAAACCTGATTTTTTACTAACAGTATTAAGCACAATTCTCTTACCAGATTTCAAAAAGTTAGTTGTGGATGAACTTACATGGTGATAGATATTATAATATTTTCTCTTTAAAAGTGCTGATTCGGTAAATTACCATTGATTCAGTATCTTGTTGAATCGCTTCACAACAGTAGCGATGGCGTACTCTCGACCACCATAGCTGCCTGGGTTTCATCCCTTGAAACAGTAATGATTCTTTTTTCTGGTGTGATTCTCCTTGTGTTCTTGCACAGTGGAGCAAAGCACCAGTGGTGGTTATTTGCTGACTTGGCCATGACGAAGAAAAGCTTGGCTAATCCGCAGATCCACAATCACACAGCTGGCGATCGCAGTCGTGCTTTGTCTCCGGGTTTATAGGCCTATGACGTCACAGCCACTTGAGGCCTGCGCTGCCATCAACCTCTTTTTGTGCAACTTTGAAGGCTTCTATCTCCAAATTCTTACTGTTGTTTGTCAAATTAACTATATCATAGGATAATTCAGCACATTTATCATCCAAATAAATTGTTTACCTTAAAAAAAAAGTGACCGTCAACCAGTCCATTATCAACAGAAAGTCAAGTGACAGGGGCAACACAATCATTCAATGGATAAGAAAATGCTGTTACCTTGACTGTCTTTGTGACAGTGGGAGGTGTTTGGTGCTGTTCATCTGGGTCTGTCAGCTTGTGGTCCCAACCATAGCCAATGAGGGTCATGAGGAACCGCATCTGTGACAGTGATGAGCGGCTGGGTCCTCCACGTGCAAAGGCACCCATTGTGAACACCTCTGGATACTGGGGAAGAATGATGACATACAAAACCAGCACAAAACAGAACTTACATGCAGTGCAACACAACAACGACCACAATGTACTGCTACCCCTCACACCACAACAGGACTTCAGAGAAGAATGGCTGCAGCAGAGGCTATCCATAATACAATTCAAGTACAGGGGAATGCATTCTGCCTGCACTGTACTGCTGGTCCTCATACCACAAAACACACTGTGTGTACTCGTCACAACATATTCACCTAAGTCTGGGGTTACAAGAACAATAAAGATACACAGTACTGTACAACTCACTCACAACATACTCTGCCATCCCTGACAACTCTACATAACACTCAGTAGACTGGCTGTTTACAGAACCAACACAATTCACACACAATGTATTCTCCCTCACCCATATAATAATGTCCCTCACATCACAATACATTTACTCATCCCCTGCACTCCGGTCTCAAAACCATCATACAGTAAACGTCCTCTCATTTGGCATCTTTGGGACCAAGCAGGTACTGAAAGAGAAGAAACTGCCAGATGACCAGGAAAACAGGCCAAAAAGTTTCTAGCAATCAAGGTTGGTCACCCCAATGCAATCACAGTGTCTAGCAAGTACTACCGGTCAACCCTAAGCACTAAATCGGCCTTCTGTTTCTAAAGGTCATACATTGTGGAAGCGCTCACATCAAAATCTTCCATTATCTTCTTCCTAGGAACACCCGCTTCCAATTTTTTCAATAATATTTAAATCTTCTTGGTGATAGTCAGCATCTTATGAGTGCATTTTTTCACAACACCAGTAGGTTTTCCACCAGTAGAAGCCATAGTGCAACACAAGTACGGGAGGATGACCATAAATTAGCACAACAAAGTTTCCAAACTTTCGAAAGGTCCCGCTCACAAAGCCAGACACTCACGAGTTATGAAGGCTGACAGCACACTCAGTGCTGGCAAGCAGAAATCTTCAAAAGCACTAAGCTCGACTTTAAAACGCACTAAGCTATAGGTGAACTGTTCTAACTTTTGTGCTAAATTGGACTTCAAAACTCGCTAGATAGAGAAGAAAATCAAATATTCATTGGAGCTAAATCACTATGAAAAGTGCTTGATCTAGCATCAACAGAGCCAAATTGGCAACTATGGGTGCACAGCATGGTTACCAGTATGGGTACCAGCAGCGGGCCGGCGACCCTGTTGTGGGTGCTGATCAGCTCAGCATATGTGCCAGAAGAGCGGAGAACTTTCATAATGGGACTATTTATGAAAACTGCCGAAAGACCGGAAATACCGAAAGACCAGATGCCGAATGAGAAGACTTTTACTGTACATGCCAGGGATCATAACATAAACAATATACAATGTCATATACACACAGAGCAAAATGCCTTTACTGTATTGCAGTTGCTCATATCAAAATGCATTTGGTGTATTCACTGCCCACATCTCATTCACTTGACAAAAGAGTTCTCTAACAGGGGGAATTTAGACATGGGGAGGGGGGGAAATAAACAGAGAAGGAAAAAAATGGCAAAAGAAGTCTGTCTGTTGAGTTACTGGTTATAAATCTGACATATAATACAAAGGATCATTTATTTTTAATTTGTGATGTTTCCTCTCCTCCATCCTTCTTTCCTTCAATCCTCTTCTGTCTTTCTTTCCTTCATTCTTTCCTCGTCCTTTTGCCTGTGGGTGACTACACTGATTGACAAGCCAAATGGTTTCCTGTACACCAGGAAACCAGTTACTATGCTGGGTGGTAACCACAACCAAATTTTGGCACCTGGTGGTTTAGTGGATATAGTTGGGGCGCTCCAATTGGATTGAGCCAGTGAAGGTTTATATCGAAGGGATGGTTGGGGTTTATTGCTCACATACTGCCACTCAGGGATAAGTGAGGCTGGTCACTCTCATCTTAAATTTCAGGACCAACTTGCCTAGCCCCAGGCCCCTATGCTCCTCTATGGGGCAACATAAGATTGGATGATGGATGGATGGATGGATTAAAAAGGTTAGAATTTTGGTCCTCAATCAATTATGAGGGTACAAAGAAGTTATAAAAGAGATACCATACAAGGTAGGGCAGTGGATGTTGGAGTGGCCCTAGAGAGAGAGGGCAGTGTTTGGAAACTACCTGTACTGTTGATTGCAGATGACAGTGTATTGTTAAGTGACGACAAAGGGGAACCGCAAGGCTTGGTGAATGAGTTTGGGAGAATGTGTAAGAAATGGAATCTGAAGGTGAATGTAGGGAAGAGTAAAGTTATGGTCTTTGAGAGTGTATTGTTAAGTGAAGATGAAGGGGAACTGCAGGGCTTGGTGAATGAGTTTGGGAGAGTGTGTAAGAAATGGAATCTAAAGGTAAATGTAGGGAAGAGTAAAGTTATGGTCTTTGACAGAAATGAAGTCAGTGAATGTAAAGAGAGGCTGAAAGAGGAGGAAATGGAAAATATGAATGCATTTAAGCGTACTTGGGTAGTGTGATGAGTAAGGATGGAAGTTTAGAGGGTGAAGTGCTTGAAAGGGTGCAACAGGGAAGAAAGGTTGCTGGTTCTTTGAAACAGTGATAAAAAACTGAGAAGTGAGCATGGAAGTGAAAAAGCTACTAAATGACAGTATAGTGATACCAACTCTAATGTATGGAAATGAAGCTTGGACCTTGTTGGAGGGACAGAAGTAAAGAGTGAGGGCAGTGGAAATGAGTTATTTGAGAGAAGCTTGTGGAGTTACATGGAGAGACAGACTGACAAATGAGGAAGTGAAGAAGCACTGTGGTGTGGATGTGGAAGTGATAGGAAGCATTAAGAGAAACATACTGAGTTGGTTTGGACATGTGCCAATGGAGAGCGAGAGACTGACGAGGAGAGTGTATGTGAGTGAGGTGGAGAGGGGAGAGGGAGGGGGAGGCCAAGGATGAGATGGAGGGATGGAGTGGAGAGGTATTTGAAAGGGGGGGGGGGGAGCTGGGGGGGGGTGAGCTGGAAGCAGGGCAGTGAAATGGCAGGGGACAGGGTGACATGGAGGAGATTAGTTTGTGGCCACCCCTTACGGGATTAAGGCGTCTGGCAATAGACAGATAGAAAGAAGTATAAAATCTCTTATAATATTCCCATCCATCCATCATCCAATCCTACGTTGCCCCATGAAAAGCATGGGAGCCTGGGGCTAGGCAAGTTGGTCCTGACATCGAAGATGAAAGTGACCAGCCTCACTCATCTCTGAGTGGCATTACGTGAGCAATAAACCCCAACCATCCCCTGGATATAAACCTGCACCGGCTCAATCCAATTGGAGCACCCTAATTACCCACTAAACCACCAGGTGCCAAAATTTGCTTATATGGTTACCGCCCAGAGTAGTAAATGGTTTCCTGGTGTACAGAAAACCATTTGGATTGTCACTCAGTGTAGAGTCACCACAGGCAGAAGAAAGAGGAAAGAATGAAGGAAAGAAAGACAGAAGAGAAAGTGTAAAGTCGCCCACAGGCAGAAGGATGAGGAAAGAATGAAGGAAAGAAAGACAGAAGAGGATGAAAGGAAAGAAGGATGGAGGAGAGGAATGGGCAGAGACCTGAGAGCAGCACTACATCAAGTGAGTGGATGGTGAATGCCCCCACCTACCGCCAATATTCACAATATATTGTATCTCCAAAATACTACCAGATTTCTTGCAACTACACAGAAAACACCACTAAAGAGAGACACATAACTATAGTTAATCTTTAGCAAGTGATGATTCTTCTGGAAGGACTAAGTCAGCAGCTGTAAATGGTCCTCCTAGAAGACAGCAGGAAATTTCATATATTTTTCGCTAACATATTCCCGCCTATCTCTTGAAGTGTGAGTCACATTGAGTCCCCCACAATCTGCTTGAAGGTGTTGCATCACTCAGTCACCCACCAGCCATAATGGTGTAAGAATGTTGCCCTGTTTCTCCCAGCTACCCCTCTTCCCTCATTGCCCCACTGGGTTGGAAGCTTGCCCAGCCACCCAGCTGTACCACCTACCATCCATTGAAACTTCTAACAGTGACTCCAAATCCGAGGAGGGGATGGTGTGGAGAAAAAAGGCTAAAGCTGGATCATGTGTGAGTATGTGTTGAGTGCAATATCTGCCTCTGCATGGAAGAGTGCTTCCACGCCTATCACATCTCTGAATGTTTTTAAGTACGAGGTCTGATTTTTAAATAGCACACCATCTTGCCGGTGTACCATGAACATGATAGGAGTGCTATGTAACAGCAACTTTGAGCTTTAGTCTAACATCACAATATGTCATTCAGCCATCGCGCATCATAGCATCATGCCACGTCATTCAGTCTTTGAGGCACACACGCCTGAGTCGGGTGTTTAGTGCACTTGGTGAATTTTCTTCTGGGAGTTTAGTGCACTTGGCGAATTTTCTTCTATTTCTCCTATCATCTGAAATCAGTGACCTTTCAGGGCGGATTTTGGGGTGGGGTGGGGGTGGGGGAGGGGGGCTAAGTCCGCAAGGGCGAAAACTAGAGCATTGGGCAGCTGTAGGGCAGCTGGGGGATGACAGTCATCTTGTGCTTTGTCGGATAAGGAGCGACACATGAGCTGGTGCATTGTCGTGGTGCAGCATCCAGGTTTTGCTTGTCGACACCTCAATCACTGCCCCTCCCAGATGCTTCTGGACATGTAAGTAAAACTCTTTATTGACTGACTGACCATGTGGAATAAACATGATGAACAACACCCTTCCTATAAAAAAAGACAATCAACATCACCTTCACATTTGAGAATGCACATTTGCCTTTTTTTTTGTTTTTGTTTTGTTTTATTGTCAAGGTGACCATGTACCAACCTACTATGACTACTAACTTTTTGTTTTGACACTGTAGCTGTACACCACGTTCCATCACCTGTTGTGACATTTTTCACAACTCCTGACTGACTGTGACATGGTACTCTTTCTGCTCATCTGTCAGCAGACACGGGACAAATCTTGTGGCAACACGATGGATCTCTAGTTTTTGGTTAACATTGTGTGAACTTTATACATGACTACTACTATGGAAACTTCACAGAGAGTCAGGCGGCAACTTTCACGAATCACGGCGAGCACTTTCTCAACGCAATTGTCGTCTCGATGTGGAAGGCCATCCAGATCTGGGATCACCTTTGGTAGATGTTCTTCCCGATTCGAGTTGAACCACTGGAACCACTTGGAACACTGAATACAGCTCAAACAATCTTCCCCGTAAGCCTATTGCAACATCTAAGAGGTCTTTGTAAAAGTTTTTCCCAATTTGATGCAGAATTTCATGCAAACACATTGCTCTTCAAGATCTTTCAATGTTCAATTTGCAACATGTTGTCAACTGCACTAAACATACGTTCACTCAAGCGTGTGTACCTCGATGACAAAGTGACATGGTGTGACGAGGCTAGTGTCGGATTAAAGCTCAAAGTCACTGCTACACAATTCTCCCATCACATTCATGCTATGCTGGCTAGTTGGTGCGCTCATTAAAAAGTTTGGTTTCTTTCTGGACAGACCAGGAACCAGAAAAGACTGTAAAGATGCATGAATATTCTGGTTTAGAGTGGACAAAAAAGTAAAATTACCGTACAGAAAGCTCCTGATTATCCACCGTCACATTAACCAACAAACACAGTTTTCTGACAAGCAAAAATCTAGCTGAATTAATGCATTATGCATTTTTTATGGCATCAACTAACAGCACACTACTAACCATATGGGAATGATCAATAACACGTTGAATGTAGTACTATATACATTAATTATATGTTTTACTGAAAAATACTGCAATATTTATCAAGAAAATTCCATTTCAGCTTGTTTTTTCTATGTCTGAATAATTATACAGTACAATACAGGCCTTTAGTAGGGGTTATGCCCCTACAGAGGAGCCAAGGTGGTAGTACTGCATTATCCGAAGCAATGCATTATCTGACATGGCCTTGGATAAATTAAGGATAACTGAGAATTTACTATAATACTGAGTATCCAATGGTACACTGCGGTACACTACACACTACTGAAAGTGAAAGTGATGCTTACTGCAGAGTTATTTTGCAGTGATATAGTTTTATAAGACAAAAGCTAAGGTAATCCTTTTAAGTCCTGGACATTTTGGGCTCAGGTCGTTTCGTTTCATTTTTGAAGGCTCCAACATGCTTGCATATGTCGGCCTTGGTCACCTAATGGCGGCTTTCCATGCTGCTCAATCCCTGGCAGCCTCCCTGTTCAGTCCCTTAACCCTTAAGTCACACTTAATGACCTCGTCCCATGTCTTTCTCGGTTTACCCCTCCCATCCCCTCCCCCAATATTAACACCTCTCACCCTCTGTACCCAATTATCATCCCCCATCCTCTCCACATGTCCAAACCACCTCAGCCTACCTCTCCTCATCGCAACACCAATACACTCCAGTCTCATCCTACCTCTCAACTCTTCCATCGTAAACCCAGCCCCCCCAGGCCTTGCACGCAGGGACGCACTGCACATCCACCTAATCATTGTCATTTCTGTACGTTTAAACCTGCAAATATCCTCTTCCTTTACTGCCCAGGTCTCACTACCATACAGCAACACACTCCTAACACATGCTGCATACAAAGACCCCTTAGCATGTAAGGAGAGTCCTCTCAATGTCAGGAGAGGCAACAGCTCCCTGAACTTCTTCCAACCACTTCTCACCCAAGCAACCGAGTTAACTCCAGCCCCACCTCTGGCACATAACATGTCTCCCAAATAAGGAAACTCCTCCACACACTCAAGAGACTCACCTGCAAGTTCAACCCTCTCACGTCTAACAAACTCCACCTGCTCTCCCCAACACGCTGCACACGTGAAATCAGCATCATCTCGCAGTCTACCTCTAATACCACTACATCTCTTGTGCACCCAATTATCACAAACACTGCACAAGAAGGAATTACTTCCCACACCCTTGTGGCAAACTGCACATGGCCACTCTCCCTCTCCTCTGATTGTACTGCCACAAACCCTAGATATCATCACTTTTGTTTTATCTGCATTTACCCTTAAGCCCTTGTACCCCCATGCCATCTCTCCACTTCTTAAATCTTTCCTCCGCCTCCTTTTCATTCTCTGCAATCAACACCAAACCATCAGCATACAACACCTCCCATGGGAGTCCATCTCTGAAGTCACGTGAGAGGGCTTCAAGCACCATGATAAACAACAAGGGACTCAAAACTGACCCCTGATGCACACCAACATTCACGGAAAACTCATCACTCAAAACTCCATTCACTCTTACCTGGGTGCGAGCAGCCATGTACATGGCCATAACCACCCTAACCAGCCACTCTTCCAACCCTAGCTTTCTCATTGCCCACTTCACCACCTCTCTAGAGACTCTGTCAAAGGTCTTTTCCAAATCAACAAAAACAAAATACAATTCCCTTTTCTTTCCAATATATTTTTCCTGAAGCTGTCGAACAATGAATATGGCATTAATGGTCCCCATGCCTGGCATAAACGCAAACTGCATCTCATCGATATTCACTCTTCTCTAATGATACCTTCTAGAACTCTCTCCATTACTTTCATTATCTGATCTAAGAGCTTTATACCTCTGTAATTTTCCCTTTCCAGGGCATCACCCTTTCCTTTGTACACATTTACAGTTACACTCTTCAGCCAATCATCTGGGACAACACACTCATATATAATCATATTTATCAGGTCAGTGACTAACCTCACCCCAGTATCTCCTGAGGCCTTCAACATTTCAGCAGTCAACCCAGACACATTTGCCGCCTTCCCCACCTGCATCCTGCCTATTGCCTGACTCACAGTAGCAGCGTCAATCAAAGGCCAAGGGCCAAACACTGGATCAGCGGGCTCCAAATCTTCTCTATCCCAATCAAACTCCTCATTCAACAACCGGCTATAATGCTCTCTCCATGCATCTTTAATATCCTCACTGTTTACCACTACCCTTCCATCATCATTCTTCACACACTGCTCACTTACAATGTCTCGATTATCCCTCTTAACCTGATTTGCCACGTTAAAAATCATATTTTTCCTTTCTCCATGATTATCAAGTAAAAGTCTCTGTGACTCAGACTTCGCCCTGTATACCTCTCTTCTAGCCCTGTGCTTGGCAGCCAAGTACTCCTCCCTGTTACCACCCTTCTTCCATTCCCGGAAAAGCCTTCTTTTCTCCTTAACTGCAGCTTCTACACCCTCATCCCACCACCAAGTTACTTTATGTCTTGGTGGGCCTCTTGTCCAACCACATATTGCATCGGTAACTCTCAAGAGGTTGTTCGTAAGGGCTCTATACTGTCCATTAACGCCTCTATCTACGGCTTCCTGTACAGCCACCACTCTCCTCATCTCACTATAAAAGGCATCCCTTACTGATTGGTTTCCCAGCTTCCATATTTTCCTCCTAGGTACATGTGTCCTCCTTCTCATCACTCGTTCCTTAAGCATCATGTCACAAATCAACAGTTTGTGCTGCTGCACACACTCCTCGCTTCCTATAACTTTAACATCCCTCACTAATCTCCTATCAACCCTCCTGACCAGAAAGTAATCTATCTGACTACTATTTCCCCCGGACTCGTACGTAATCAACCGGCTCATTCTTTTCCTAAAATGTGTGTTGCACACAATCATGTCCATAGCCTCCCCAAACTCGAGTATTCTTTCCCCTTCTGCATTCCTCACACCATATGCACATCCTCCATGGACTCCTTCATAACCTTGAGCTGCTTCACCCACATGACCATTTAAATCCCCTCCCAGAACCACTACCTCATCATCACCCATACCACTTACTACACGTATTAAATCATCCCAAAATCTATCCTTCTCTGCGTCATCCAATCCTACCTGCGAAGCATATGCCGATATAACTGAAATAATTTTCCGCCCAATCAAAATTTTCACTACTAATATCCTATCACTTACTCTCATAACATTCATGACATATTCCACCCATTTCTCTGCAACCAACACACCCACACCCCCATATCCGTCAGTTCCCCCCTTCCCAAAACAACTTATAGTAGCAATCCTTCCCAACAATCTTTCTGGCTGATCCACCCCTGTCATTGGACACTAAAAGTCCCCCCCCCCAAGCCGATATGTGTTCACCCCTACTTTGCCGCGCGGTGATGAACAGCTGTGTTTTTGCGCGTAGTTGAGGCGTTCCTGCATCCTCCCCTCCCCAGTTTCCACCTAACTACCATTGTGACTACATGGTCATCGCCATGGCTGCCCCACATGCTCGTTTTTATGAATACACAGTGAATAAACTGCAATACCTTGCCACTAGACCACATGTGAATTTACAGTGTTGTGCAGTGTTAAGAAATAAGAATTCAGAGTGCAAAGGATTAAGTGCAGAGCTACTGGTATGTTGCAACTGGTATGGTGCATGTACGAACAGAATGAGCAGTGGTAAATAATTATAATTCACAGTGCAAGGATTAAGTGCAACACAACACTGGATTACTGTACGTGCTTCAACAGCACTTTTGACACTGTCAGAGCCTTAGAGGAAGCAGGTTAATCTTCGTGAAGGCCACAGATGTGTTGCAAGTACCCTGTACACTGCTGAGTATTTTCCATAATTACTTCTAATTCCTCATTCTCTGGTCCCTTTTCATTTACTTCATGCTTTCTGTCCCTTTTTTGTGTGAATAGGGTCTTAAATAGGTGCTCTGCATGTCCAGTAGGGAGTTATTTAGGTGGTCTTCAAAGTTAGGTTGGGTTAGGGTCCAAAAGTACATGTCCAGGGGGCATTTTCCAAAGTCCCGGACAAACCCAAGTCCCGGACATGCCTTTGGCTCTATTACGTCGGATCTTGGAGGGATTACTTTTCAAAGACAGGAAATTACTTTTGTAAATGCATAACTAGTAATAAGTGGCAGAAAAATAAGCAAGTAGGTGACTATTATTTAGTGATGTCAAGTGCTACATTTTTCCCCTCACACGGCAACTCTGCATAAACACAGCATTGTTACTTCAATAACTTATATGTGACTTTGTAGTAATAAGTGATAATAATAAGGGATATATTTAGTGAGAAAATGAAAAAATTATCAGGAAAGCATTCTGATGCCACCTCAATTATGTAGCTCACATAGCATGATTAGCACTTAAGTGAAGTGCTTGTAACTTTGCTCTAGTACGTTATGTATCAAAATACAATGCAACAAGTGTCCTTAAAACAGACAATTAGTGAACAATGTGTTTTGTAATGTTATAAAGCATGGAGGTCACCTCTCAAACTTCACCCTGCATGTAAAGTGGCAGCCACATGCAACCAGTGTTGCCAAGTGAGCAGTTTTCCTGCCAAATCTAGGTTTTTGTTTGTTTTTAAATTAAACTAGCAGGAAAATATTTAAAATTTTTACTCTACAGTATACCTAGCAATTTTTAAGTCCCATTTAGCTTTCTCTCTCTCTCTCTCTCTCTCTCTCTCTCTTAATCTCCCTTCATCTGGTGGAGTTTTACCACTTTTGAAACCAAACATGCAGATTTACCCAATATATTACCAATATGCTGGGAATTGAACCCGGGACTCTCAGGTGAGAACCAGGCAGTTTGGTAATATATTGGATAATTTTTCCTGTGTAAAGTACAGGTTTCTCTCTTCATGCAGATTTATATAAAATCTATTTGGCAACACTGCTTGCAATGTTGTCTTGCACCTGCCAGGGCGACCGGCGTTCCCCGACTGGACAAAGCACCTCCTCTTCAACTTTTTTTCTCTCTCCCTCCAGCCCTGGTCCACCTTTGGACCACTAGTTTCTTTCAAAAGTTTGTGGAAAGAATGAAGTCTGTGTAATTAAAATTTAAACACATTTGGTTCTGTATATACTGTATGTGGGTCAAACAGCTCACAAAAACACCCTGTTTTTCTTGTATCTGCCACACCAGTGATGCAGGTTAAAAAAACACACCACTCCAGCCAAAAGATTAAAATAACTCCCAAGGGGAGAGAGAGTAATTCCCTCCTTGAGGGTTGCAGAGGGAATCATCAAAGATCTTCTGACAAAAATGGGGAATGACCAGGGAAAGTGTGGGAACCTCTGATTTAACACAATCATTCAATATAACCTCAACTAGGCCCTCCAGGAACATCCAGATTAAGTTACTACAGTCCTGCAGTTACGTGGATTTGCATCCGTATGAGTCAGAGGCCCAAACATCATATACCATGCACCCATAAATCACACTGCCCATGCTGTTACATACCTTTAGTAAAAGGCGGCGAGTGAAAGCAAATGACGTCATAATAAAAACCACAAGGCCTAGGAAACAGGCAGCCAGAGCAGTCCAGATGGACTGCATGCCAAAGTATGCGTTGAACTGGATGGGGCGGATCTGTCTTAGCTTGTAGTTGAGCCGCTGTGACCGTAACACCACTGACCGGTCAGAGGCCATGTTAGGTACACACCAACGCTTTGCTTCCTTGCTATACCACACTTTCCCCCTGCAAAACACAAAAAAATACAGTAGAAGTGCTTTATGATCTAGTGCTGGAAATGCCCCAGTCAGAGGGACGACCTAACCATGCACAAAGGTACCATCCTCAAGAGGTGACTGAAGGTTTTTGATCATGCACAGCAATGCCATCAAAGGGAGTAGGCTGGTCATCTACCTGTAAACTCTGGCTTGGGGAAAAATCTGCCATAGCCCTTGTGGAAAAAAAAAAAAAAAGTCATACTGTATTAATTTTTAGGTTGATATGTACAGTACAATAGTTCAGCTCCTACAATGTCCTGAAATTATAAATTTTTCAGAAAAAAAGTGTATATATCATGAATCTATATATCTAATTAAAGACAAGTTTGCTACATTTACCACAGATCTCTTGATTCTCAAAATTTAGAGTACCTACTAATTTCATGGGAAAAGTTTCAATACAGGAGTTTAGAATATATGCCTAACAAGGACTATGGTAACCGCAATTCATTCGCCTTACCTCAATGAAGATTTTCATTATACTGTATGCATCTGATCATCGGTGCCTAAAAGGCAAAATGAGACAATACTACGGGTCTGTTTTATTCCCATACGACTTCTTCATTACTAGCACCATATTGTAGTGTTAATCTTCTGCTACAGCTCAGCATTATAACAAGATGGCAAATTTAGGGCGGTTAAAAGTGGACAAAGAGCAGATTAGTGGTTAAAATATTTTGCCCTGTGCATAAGTTTAATCCCTTGGACGTGGCTAGGGCTCATATTCACGCTGAAAAAGGAAGCACCATAACCCCTCTTCTTTAGCGATTTATTTTTGGATGTGGCTGGCTAACATCCTTTTATATGCTATTTATGCAACGTATGGTGATCTTGGAAGAATTTACGTAACACACAAGAGGACGGTAAGGTGTAATAAACAAAACAAATTACTGTTTTTAAGAAAATGTCAAAATCTTCTTTATCTGATGAGAATTCAGGCCTCGAAGTTTTTCAGTGATGTAGCCATGCACATGAGGTCATTTCCCATGAGAACACTGAGTTTTTTTTTAGTCATATAATGCCACCAGGAGGATAAAGCTAGTTATCTATCCCTAAATATACTAGTATTATTAGAATACAGTGCCCCAGGATCAGGCTCCTCCATTTTTGAGAGGGTAAAATGGGATTGGCTGGTACCATTATCAATAGTATGTACATTATGCAACATAACACTATCAAAAAACACTGCTGAGTGTTCTGTTACATCTTAACTATGTATAAACCAAATAAGAAAATGGATCTTATAGCACAGATGGGACAATTGTCACTTTTTCAATACTTCCCCACCTACCATGATGCACATGAATGGCTGCTTTCAGATACATGTAGTCCTCATAACAAGGTAGGGAGGTGCTCCAATATCATCATTCACCATCCATCATCCAATCCTACATTGCCCCAAGAGAAGCGTAGCAGCCCGGGGCTAGGAAAGTTGGTCCTGACATTTAAGATGAGAGTGACCAGCCTCACTCATCCCTGAGTGGCATTATGTTGGCAATAAATTCCAACCACACCTTGGATATAAACCTTCACCGGCTCAATCTGATTGGAGCGCCCTAATTACCCACTAAACCACCAGGCGCCAAAATTTGGTTATATGGTTACCACCCAGCGTATCAAATGGTTTCCTGGTGTACAGGAAACCATTTCGCTTGTCATTCAGTGCAGAGTCACCCGCAGGCAGAAGGAAGAGGAAAGAATGAAGGAAAGAAAGACAGAAGAGGGAGTGTAAAGTCACCCATAGGCAGAAGGATGAGGAAAGAATGAAGGAAAGAAAGACAGAAGAGGATGAAAGGAAAGAAGGATGGAGAAGAGGAAAGGGCAGACACCCGAGAGTAGCACTACATCGAGTGAATGGACGGTGAGCGCCCCCACCTACCAGCATATTACATAATTTCCAGGTGGTTGGTGATGGCAACCATCATCCACTCACTTGA
This sequence comes from Birgus latro, assembly GCA_018397915.1. Taxonomy (NCBI): domain Eukaryota; kingdom Metazoa; phylum Arthropoda; class Malacostraca; order Decapoda; family Coenobitidae; genus Birgus; species Birgus latro. The sequence goes on from JAGKTI010000445.1 coordinate 120,902, forward strand.
TACAGTACTGCATACTTCTTCCTTCACCTTTATCATTCTTTTTGTCTGCCCTCCTCTATTCCTATGTTCTCATCCTTCCTGTCACTCTTTATTCTTCTTCTATCTTTCCACTTCAGGTGGCTCTACACTGTAAAGCTTAATGGTTTCCAGTAATCCAGGAAACCATTTACAACAGTAGTTGGTAACCAAAAAATGAGGTGATGTGGAGTCTACAATTATGTCCCTGTTAACTAGCTCGAGAGATGCAAATATGGCATCCATCCGGAAACCAAACCTCCACACTCTTTCCTGCACCTTACTGTGGTGAGATGCTGTCTGCCCCAGGGAAACATTGGCTTACTGCATGGGGCAGCCCTGCAAAGGTGGTTTCTTCCTTGTGGTTGATGGGTCTGCTTGTCCAGACAAGACCAGGGTTAATCAACAACAACAACAACAAATTTCCAACAAAACTGGTCCTATAAAGCTGTAAACTGGGTGAAACTGTCAAGGTAGCTTTATTTAAAAAGGTAATTTTCTGAAGTTTACTGTGAAGTTAATAGAAAAACATTTTGCAAAAAGAGTACGACTTATAACAACTTACCGTATGTGCGGAAAATCCATATGCTGGAAGCATCTTTTATAACAAAAAACAGGTGCTACAATAGATTAGCAAGTGACAGATTACTCATACTGGAAAAAGTCAACTCATCTCTGTTTACAGTTTTTATATATAGTTCATCCAGCTTAACTTGGCCAGTATTTTTGTTCTTTGCAGCTTTTCTCCTGGAGTTGAATGACTGAATAAAACAATACTATCACTTTACATCCATTTCATAATACCCAGTTCTTCTTTATGACTAGCATCATATTCAAGAATTGACCCCTTCAATCTAATTATGTTTTTTGTATATTCTTACTATTTCATCAAAATTTTAATAAACATAGACCTTTGCAAATGAAAGTTATATCCAACTCCTCCAGTTTGAAGAGCCCCCCTAGAGATGACTAAAATTTCCTGGTGGTTGCAATGCAGTAGTAGGTAAGGTAAGGTAAGGTGGGGCCGGATGCCATGAGGTGCTTTAGCCAAAGTGGTCATCTCATTAACATAGGTCTTTGATCCTGTGGAGGGTTACTCACCCAACATCCTGGGATACACGGCCACTGCATCAACTGGGACACCATAAGTGTTACCCAGGTATATCTTACCTACCAACCCATAAAGGGTGGATGAACAACTAAGTCAAGTGATGCCAGCTGCCCACACCAGGATTCATACCCAGACGATAATGGGCTGACAGCTTCGCAGTCAGCGATGCTAATGACTGGTAATACAGTAGAGTAGTAGATATGGTATTAAATACATTACTATACTAGAGTGAAGGGGTGAATCTATTGTTGCAGCTTCCATTCAAGATGGTGAGATGGCAATTTCAGGCCAAGTTAAAGTGGACAGAAAAGAGTAAGCATGGATCTGTTAAGCAACCTTGGTTGTGGCTTGTGTGATGGTTTTGGAAGGGGTGATGCGAACAGCTGCTTGCGTACAGCCTTCAGCTCCTTACTGTGGGTGATGCCCAGCACTGCACACTCCAGTGTTGTCAGGTTGATAGGCGCATTACCCTGCAGAATTACAAGTGGTTGTCCTGTTCACAGTGCATTATTACAGACATCTATAGGGTTAACATTCATACCCTTCAGTTGGAAATGCCTGAGTTGATACAGTGCATCACTGGACATCTTATCAGTAATATTCATGCCCTGCACTTATAAAGTAGCTGTGCTGCACATATATAGATAGTGCATTATTACAGATAATTGAAGAGTAACATTCATGCTGCAAATATGAATTTCTATAACACTTCACTCTGATGATTTTTTTATACAGTTCAAACAGAAAAACATAAAATTCCATATTTTGAAAACAATACATTTACTGCCAATAAAACTTGTGGTTTAGTGTTCAAGGTCACTGCTATGTTTACAAAGTGCTATGGTAGTCTATAATTGTCTAAAGTTGGACTCACTTGACCCACAATGTTGATTTCTTCAGTTCATGTTCTGTGACTGTTTTTGCAGGGGAAGAAAAAAAAAAAAAAAAAGCCAACTTCTAACATCTGAACCCTGAAAACCATGATTATGGGATAACAAATTATAGCATCAATACAGTACTAAGTGGCAGATGGATGGCTACTTGGGAGGTACTAACATGAGAATAAAATGTGGCAACAGGCTTCGTAGCTAGCCACACACTCTTAAGCAAGAAATATTCAGCCACACGTACTATCACTTGGTGATCTTTCTTCTGAGTGACTGTACACAGAGTCCACGCTAAGACTATCACATTACGCATCTCAAATTTGTTTTTTCCCAACAGTTTCAAGCAGGAATTAATTAGCTGGTTCTGGCTCTTGGTTTTGCATCTAGTCCATAAAAAACATTGGCTGCACTGAGGTCAACCTCAATATGGCATAATTTTTATGTATGGATGTATATGTGTATGTATGTATTTATACAGTGATATCATACTGAAAAGAATGCAGTTGGATGTGTATACATATACCTATTGGCAATGATGTAAATTTATAGTTTTCTGAAAAATTCAGGTTTCCAAAAGTCACTTGGTCATGGTCTGGACAATTTCAGATTTGGGGACTAAGAGACTTAATACAGGAGTCCACTCTAAATGAAATAAAACTGTCTGGCAGCAGCAAAAGTAAGAGAGTTATTAAACTGACAGGGTTAACAGAACATAAATACTTATGTGCCTTTATATTTTATCTGACACTATTAAAATACCAAGCAAATGATCTGGTTGTGGTAATAAATGGATAAAATGTTTGCACTTTAAAGAGAAAATGAAGTGTGATTATAAAAATTATTGAAGTGTATCTGACTTTGATGGGTAACAGAACAGTATGTCTGCAATTTACCAGTATGAAAAGCTATCAGTACAGTATCATCATTGTCACTAACATCACTAACACCAAAACCAAATATCATGAATACCATCATCACCATTACCACCATCAGGACTATCAATGTCATCACTTCCACAACTGCAACCACCTCTGTCAATATACCAATATTTGCATGTGCCATCATCACATCCACAATCACAACCACAAATGCCATTATCAGTACCACAATATCAGTGTATGCTCATAACTTCCACAACTACCATCACTATCAACACCCAAAACCACAACTGCCACTATCAATACTACAGCATTTGTATGTGCTAAGTCAAACGAACAGGGAAAGTTTTGTGTAGCTATGTGCAGAATAAGAATAAGAGAATAAGAAAATGTTTCGGAAGGAGGTGAAAAGGGCGCGAAAGGGAGAGTCTGGGAAGGAGGAGCAAGTAAAAGCAGAGGATGGAAGGATGGTAGCTGAGATGGATGCAGTAAGGAAGAGATGGGGGGAGTATTTTGAAAGATTGTTAAATACTGAGGAGGAAAGGGAGGCTGGGATTGTGGCAGATGAAAGGGTGCAAGGAGTAGATGTGTTGGGAGAGTTGAATGAATCTTTGATCACGATGGAGGAAGTGGAAGAGGCAGTAAAGCAAATGAAAACAGGGAAAGCTGCAGGTATGGATGGGTGTGCAGTGGAATGCCTCAAAGGTGGTGGAGTGACTATTGTTGACTGGTTAGTAAGATTGCTGAATGTGTGCTCTGTGCAAGGTATGGTACCAATTGACTGGGCAAGTGCTTGTGTGGTCTCACTGTATAAAGGTAAGGGTGATAAGTATGAAAATACTAGCTTTAGAGGTATAAGTCTGTTGAGTGTTGTAGGTATGGTGTATGGTAGAGTGTTAATTAAGAGAGTTAGAGAGGGTACAGAGGGAGTGATTGGTGATGAGCAGTGTGGCTTTAGGAGAGGGAGGGGATGTGTGGATCAGGTGTTTGCTGTGAGACAGGTGTGTGAAAAGTATTTAGCAAAAGGTAAGGATGTGTTTTGGGCATTCATGGATTTAGAAAAAGCACATGATAGAATTGATAGGGAGGCTTTGTGGAATGCTTTAAGATTGTATGGGCTTGATGGCAGGTTACTAAAAGGAGTGAAAAGTTTTTATGAAAATAGCAGAGCGTGTGTAAGAGTGGGAAATACTGTGAGTGATTGGTTTCCCGTGAGGGTGGGACTGCGGCAGGGATATGTGATGTCACCTTGGTTGTTTAATATTTATATAGATGGTGTTGTAAGGGAGGTGAAGGCAAGAGTGTAAGGTGGAGGACTGAGTCTGATGAATGATGGTAGAGAGTGGAATCTGAGGCAGCTGCTCTTTGCGGATGATACACCACTGGTGGCTGATTCAGAGGAGAGATTGAGACAGTTGGTAGAGGAGTTTGGAAGGGTGTGTGAAAGGAGGAATCTGAAAATAAATGAGAATAATAGTAAAGTGATGAAGTGTACAAGGTTGGTAGATGGTAGGAGGATGAATATAGTTTTGAATGGTGAGTTGCTTGAGGAAGTAGAGTGTTTTAAGTATTTAGGGTAACATATTGCTGTGGATGGAAGAATAGATGCAGAAGTGAAGTTTAGAATGAATGAAGTTGGAAAGGTGCTGGGAGGAATGAAAAAAGTGTTTAGATGTCGTTCACTTAGAATGGATGTAAAGAGAAGGCTGTATGAGGGTACTGTGGTACTGACTGCATTATATGAGGCTGAAACATGGAATATGGGTGTAGCAGAGAGGAAAAGTTTGAATGTAATGGAGATGAGGTGTCTGAGGAGTATGTGTGGAGTGACGCGTATGGATTGAGTGAGAAATGATGAAGTGCGAAGGAGAACTGGAATTGTTCAGAAGATGGCTGATCGAGTTGAGCAGAGGGTGTTGCGATGGTTTGGACATATGGAGAGAATGGATAATGAGCGACTGGTGGAAAAGATAACTAGATCTAATGTTAGAGGAGTAAGGCTGAGAGGAAGACCACGAATAAGATGGATGGACTGTGTGAAGAGAGCATTGGATGCGAGAGGGTTGTCTGTTGAGCAAGGAAGAGTGGCTGTGCGTGATAGAAATGAATGGAGGGAAATTGTGAATGAATAAATGATGATGTACCACTGAGGGGATATTCTCCTGCATTTTGTCTGATCAGCTGATCAGGTCAAGTGCGGGTAAGGGGCTGGATCCATTATGATGTGGCAGGGGTAAACCAGCTTTGCTGTCGGGCCCTGCTGCGGATGTCACTGACTGCACTGCGTAGTTGACCCTCGTGCGGTGTGGTGTGGTGAGGATCTGTCCCTTCTCCCCTTTGGGGCTAAGATGTGAATGAATGTGTATGAGTGGATGAGTAAATTGGTAGTGTGTTGACCTGTCTCGGCTACCTCCCTTTTCTTGGGGGAAGCGGCCTAGGTATACAGATAGATAGATAGATGTGCAGAATCTCATTCAAGAATCTAACAGCAAGCAGTCCATGTTCAACAGAACATCCAACCTGGATGAAGGGCAAGCAACAATGGCAACTGACTCTTAAAAGTAGAACATAATTCTGGTCATGAACACATAAAAATTCATGAACTTAAAACACAGCCTATCTTCATCAAGAGGTTAAGTTTGGCAACTGTGTCAGATTTTGGTGGCAAGTGATCCAAAAATCTGGGTGTGACTGGTTACTAAATACAATAAATCCAAGTGAAGCTGTGAAGGCAAAACACCAAAAGTAAGATGTTTATCAGACACAAACAGTTAAGTAAAACATATGTAAGTGAGGTTCATGAGTGAAAGGTAGACATTTATTTCAAATTTTAAAGCAACTTTGCAATAACTCATCAACAACTTGAAGTACAGGTGTTAATCCATCAGCAATTAAAGAAATACCAGTTAGTTTTAAATGATACAACCTTAAATGAGAACTACCTGTATATAAAAATGAACCACTTACCACAGAGGAGTCATCCATGCCAACCACAGCCTCCACAGAGTTCAGGTCACCTGAAAAAGAAGGATAATATCAATAAATATAGCAGTAACATAACACAACATACTATACCAGCTAATTTCACTGAAGGCAAACCGTGAAGTAGATAATATGAGGTTGGTTGTCATTTCTAACACAGATCAAGCTGTGTTCATTTACAGAAATGAAACTTATCTTTTTAGTCTAGATTAGAACTTCACTTACATGTCACTAGCAATGCTTAAGGAATAATGTTAAACAAGAAATACATAATGTATGTGGCGAGAGACAGAGGTGTGTGTCAGCAAATAACCATGGGAGATGCAACTATATGAGAAAGGTGTGTGACAATACGACTGATAACTAGCCATATAATCATTAGTCTTAGGCATGGAACTCAGTCACAAGTACACAAAACTAAAGTGCAAGATTATGACCCTCACACTCCTACAAGATAAACATTAAAAATTTCTTTCCCCAGTATTTTTTAACAATTCTTGGAAAGTAGCAGTAATTAGCTGGTTTTGGAACTTAAGCTTACAGCTCAAAGAAAACCTTCACCTCTGCTACAGCCTTCTCCAGCATGGGAATTCCTTAGCATGATGACACCTGCTTTGATGATGGTGATATAGTACTGAAACATAACACCGGAGAAATCCACCCATATTAATATAAAGTTACAGTTGAGAAACTGATGGTATTCTATCCAGCAAGTGAAAGATAAGAACTGATCAAAGGTATGGTGAATGCTTGAGTCTTAAGAAAATCTGCAATCAAGGCTTGGCAACAAAAAAATGTAGCAATAATGAATGAATGGGATATGTAATAATTTGTATAAAAAGAGCTTTGCTGATTCATATCCAAGGGATGGCTGTGGTTTATTAACACCCACCTTTACAAGACGGAGCGATAATGGATTTGTTCGCCTCTATGTGTGTGTGTGCGTGTGTGTGTGTGTGTTATATCTTATGAACAGCTTGAGCTATCAACATCAAACCTTCAGGGTATCAAGATATGGACAAAATCTTGGCAGAGTTAAAAAATGAGCACTCAGGGTCAAGGTCAAGGTCACCAAAATGGCTGCCAAATGTCAACTAGTTTTTATCACATGAATTTAGCACCATTTTATCTCATGAATGGCTTGAGCTATCAACACGAAACCTTCAGGGTATCAAATATGCTCAAAAACTTGCCTGAGTTAAAAAATGGGCACTCGGGGTCAAGGTCGTGGTCACCAAAATGGCTGCCAAATGTCAACTAGTTTTAATTGCCCGCCTTTAGCCCCATTACATCTCAAGAATGGCTTGAGCTATCAACATGAAACCTTCAAGGTATCAAGGTATGTTGAAAAACTTGGCCGAGTTCGAAAATGGGAACTCGGGGTCAAGGTCAAGGTCATCAAAATGGCTGCCAAAGGTCAACTAGTTTTTATCGCCCGCCTTTAGCACCATTATATCTCGCGAACCGCTCGATGAGGTACCACCATGCAACCTTCAGGGTATCAAGATATGGCCAAAATCTTGGATGAGTTCAAAAATGGGCACTCAGGGTCAAGGTAAAGGTCACCAAAATGGCTGCCAAAGGTCAACTAGTTTTTATCACCATATCTCATGAACGGCTTGAGTTATCAACATGAAATCTTCAGGGTATCAAGATATGGCCGAAATCTTGGACATGGCCAACAGCATATTCTGGTGGGATTAGCATTTGGCTCCCGAATGCTTTTCTTTCATTCCTGATATAATGCCACTCAGGGATGAGCGAGGCTGGTTGCCCTCAACTTAAATGTCAGGACCACCTTGCCTAGACCCGAGCTCCTACGCTCCTCAAGGGGCAACACAGGTTTAGAGAGAGAGAGAAAAAAATATCGTCAATACAAAAACTGAATTAATTCCTCCATTATAACATCCATCCATCCATATACCTAGGCTGCTTCTCCCAAGAAAAGGGAGGTAGCCGAGACAGGTCAACACACTACCAATTAACTCATCCACTCATACACATTCATTCGCATCTTAGCCCTAAAGGGGAGAAGGGACAGACCCTCTCCACACCATGCCGCACGAGGGTCAACTACGCAGTGCAGTCAGTGACATCCGAAGCAGGGCCCGACAGCAAAGCTGGTTTACCCCTGCCACATCATAATGGATCCAGCCCCTGAGGGGATATTCTCCTGCATTTTGTCTGATCAGCTGATCATTATAACATGCCTTCATTTTATTCTTGCTACCACCAAAGATTTTCTTAATGCATAGGGGAAACCTCATGGGGAAAGGATTACCTTACCGATGTGCCATGCCAGATATGGCATTGGAGATCATGGACTTCCATTCTTCTCTCTCTTTTGTCTTCATTAACAATTCTGTAGTCTTCCACTTGCCTCCTGTGACTCTCCTTATTCCATCCATATACTTCTCTCTTGGTCTACCCCGAATTCTTGTACCTTCCATTCTTTCTGCCAAACTCAAAGACGCTATCTTTCCTCTTCTCATCATGTGTCCCAAGAAGCGCAGTTGTCTTCTTCTAATGCCTGGTTTACACAGACGCGGTTTGGTACACGGACGTGACATGAATGTCGTTCGTGTGGGGATAGCATCTATTCCGGATTCTCCAAGCGGAATTCATCTGAAGACTGCTGCTGTGTCTGTGTCTGATTTTGTCCGTGTCGTAAATTTTAGGTGGTCCTAAAATCTGGACTGCGGACAAAATTCTGAGTTGCCACCGAACTGCCTGCGCATCACATTCTAGTCGGATTCGCACTGAGTTGTGGCATCTGACTCTATTTCGTGTCGCTTACACATCTCGTTGTGTGTCCAAAACAAACACGAATGCGATGCGAATGCAACACGGATGAGACGGTTGAAATGCTGAATCGACATGATTGCGGTTTGGAAGCGATTCGGATGCGACTCAGACATGATTCGTTCGCAACTAGTTGGCCACGTGTAGCTATATAAAGTCACACCGTGCCCAGGACTCTGAGCAGGAGCTCAGCCAACTACAGTGCATAGAAAAGGCAGGATCTCTACAGCATCTCTCAGCAATGCCTCCCAAGAATAAGACGGGAAAGAAGACGAACGCCATCTCGTGCTGCACCACCTGCAGTGGAAGATAAGGCAGTGCCTGGTCCTTCACATCCTTCGGAGCATATAAAGGAACTGCAGTGAGTTACCTTTCTGTTCTGTTTTAGCATGCTTCATTTCTTTGGTATTCAGTGAACTGCTGTTTAATGACTGACTTTTATTTACTCAGTCAGACTGTCAGTCAGTAAGTGTGTCTATCATGTTGTATGACAGAATATCAGTGAGCAAGTCCTACTGTCAATACTTTTGATTTTTCGTTCATGTTAATCATTCATTCTGTCAGTTGGTCCATCAGTCAGTCAGTCAGACATCTAACATTTGAGAGTGCCTTCCTTTTAGGTCTGCTGTAGAGGCATCATCTAAACCCATGGGTCGTGATGCAGGGAACCCCGAGCCTGAAGCTGCGCAGGCAGTGACTCATTGTTCGTGGCAAAGAAGGAGAGATGTGGTGCTGACTGTCGCTCAACAGGAGCAGATTGCCCACATGCTACAGAGAGAAGAAAATGTACTCTACTACGACGTGGGGAGGATGGCTTATAGCGATACCCGCAACCAGGAGGAGTTGAATGCAGACTTGGCTGGAGCTGTTGGTCTAACTGGTAAGTCAATCAGTCACTCAATCACTCAGTAAATCAAGTTGTTAGTCAGTTGCCACATGCAGTAATGTAGTAAAATTTTCCATACACTGGCACAGAGATGATTACTATTTACTGTCAGAATTTCAGCATTTTATGCATAACATTACTCCAAGAAATTAGTATTTTCTTTGAGTTCATTGCAAATACGACAATCACTACTCTTTAAAACTGGGATCGTTAGTAATTTTCATTGTCAAAAGTTGGCATCTCTGCAGTCACCAATCCTGTGCATGCACACAGGAAATTTTGTATGCTGGCACGCTTCTTCTACTGTGTTCTGTTGTGCACTGATTTTGTCCATGTTCTTTACAGTCAAGGAGTTCAAGCAATGGTACCTGAGTATAAGGACGACCCTGGGTAAAGTGACAAAGCCGTTGCCATCCAGTTCGGCGCCACACAAACTGACTGAGCGGGAGGAAACGATTAGGTGCCTGTTTGGGTTCCTGCAGCCTCACAACTACAACATAGTTGGGTCCTCCGGACAGTCGGTAAGTAACTAAACATAATTAATTTAATTACTCAGTCAGTCAATTCATCATTCAGTCTGTCAGTCAGTCAGTGAGCAGCCAAAAATTATTTCGATTTCTCCCAATTCTATTAACAAAACAGTAACCAAGTGTTGCCTTTCTTGTTCCTTACAGCTGAAAGAAAAGACAGCAGCAAGACAGGCTCAAGTCGAAGCTGTTCCAGTCGCTGCAGAGTCCACAGGGTCATCTGATGAGGAGGAGGAATCGCCAATGTCGAAGGACAGAGAAGAAAGAGTGTCACGCTTATCATCAATGTCTAGATGGGTACATAAGTTTATTAGAAATGAACAAGAAATGAACACTTGTCTCTATCCATGCTCGGCCATGAAGGTCTCCGGGCTAATGTCAATTACCAGTAATCAGTCAATCTACACATGTTCTGTTTCACTCTGTTTCCTTCTTACAATCCATTCTGCCTATGTATAATCCTTCCCTTCTGCCTCTCTTCCTTCCCTCCTTCTTTCCTTCTCTCTCTCTCTCTCTCTCTCTTTCTGTTTCTGTTTTCGTTCTGTTTAGTCAATCTACACATGTTCTGCTTCTGTGTTTGCAGTGTTAGTAAAGGTCCCAAGCATGCCAAGAGTGACATTCGGGAGCTCCTGGAGTTCAAGCAGGCCTCACAGCAAGAGCAGTGCACCTTGGTGGAGTCACTAAGCACCCTGGCACAAAGAGGAACTGGTTCAGCCTATGTCGAGAGCAATTTTGGAGCCTGGTTCAGTTCCTCGGCACTACATGTCCACGATTCACTGTGGAAGGATTTCGAGAAGGACATCTTCAATGTGTTGAACACTTATCTCGACAAGAATAGGAACATTCATCTGTAGGTGCAGCAACGGCAGATGCCAGGCCAGCAGCAGCCAGGAAATCAGTTGTAACAGCAGTACACCCAAATGATAACATAGCCGCCTTCTATGGGTTGGTTGTCCACACCAACATTTGATGCGATAATATCAGCAGCTCCAAGTGCAAGTACCGGAGCAGTTGGTGATAGCCACTGGTTCAATCCTGTGCCACCCCAAGCGACTGCTCAGTCAACACCGACAAAGACCCCCAGGTGTAGGTCTCCCGATTTGAACTTAGAGATTCTCTGATTTTCGCCATCTGCCGCAGGATTGGTAACAGCGAATCCATCTTTCCCAATCAACAGTGGTAGCGTCCATACGTCACCTTCCAAACAGCAATAATGTGTGACATTTATAACCAGGGCTTAAAAACGAAATTATTTTTAAAACGGTTCGTTCCGAGCAGAAACAGTATAATAACGTTTCGTTTTTTGTTCCTCCTCGAAACATAACGTTCCTGAACTGGTTAGAAAGAAATGAAAACCGGTTAGAATGTTATTCTCAAACCATGAATTGAATATGCTATTAGCCCTATACATGACTACATTCTTATAGATGGTAATAAAGCCACACATTTCATGGCACACAGTATCCAACAAAATCAAACCTGTAGATGTCGTAAGAACTATATACGATTACATTATAGAAAGGCAACACATTTACATAAACAATACAGGAAGCGTAGTGTAGGAGTATGCAAAATACAATCTTAGTTGCCGTAAAGACATGAATCACTAAATTATAATACAGTAATCCCTTTACTATTTGGACGCCAATTATTCGGATCCCTTACTATTCAGACCTCGTGGGCTGTCCACCCCCCAAAATGCCCAAAAACTCGAAAAAATATAAAAAAAATCTGATTTTTTTGGACCGTGTCAGTTTGAATTTCCCGTGCGTGCCGATAGGCTGTGCTTTCGCGCGTGGCGCCAGTCTGTCCGTCCTATTTCCCACTCTGCTCCTGGCTCGTAAACACGCTCCGACAATGGCGGCCGAAGTGATTGGTTTTGTGGTGACACCCTATCTCCTGCAGGGCCTGATGCTGCTCTTTACCTTCTTCATCATGTGTGCGATAATGACCCCGCCTCCTAAGAAGAGGAAGAAAGTGGTTCTGACTCTGGAGAAGAAGAGACAGGTATTGGAGAAGGTGGACGCCGGGTGGCTGACATCACGGATTTGTCGTGAATTCAACCTACCTCGCTCCACCTTGTTTGATATTAAGAAGTCCCGAGACAAACTACAGCAGTACACGGCTGATTTCGCTTCGAAGACCAAACGAAATGTGGAGAGGAAGGTGATGTTTACTCCTAAGTATGCAGACATCGACCAGTCCACGCTGATTTGGTATCGACAACAACGTGCTGCTGGTGTGTTGGTACGTGGAACGGAGCTGAAAGCTGCTGCTGAGAAGTTCGCAAGGCTACACGACACCTCAGACTTCAAGGCATCTGAAGGTTGGCTCTTCGCGTTCAAATTACAACACGTACTTACCAACCATAAGACCCATGGCAAAGCTCTGGACGCTAACAACGAAGGAATAGAACAGTTTCGGCAGAAGGTGAATGCTTGATTGATAGGGAGGGCCTCACTCTTTGTCAAGTCTACAACGCTGACGAAACTGGCCTATTTTACCGTTCAATACCCACAAACACTCTTGCAGAGGAGATGGAGAAGCGTTTGCCTGGCCCCAAGCTCTCCAAGCAACGGGTGTCTGCTTTGTGCTGTGCAAATGCTAACGGCAGGCACTGGCTCAAGCCTGTTATTGTAGGCCGTGCAAAGCAGCCTAGGTGCCTTCGTGGGTTAATGGATGCCCTTCTCATTCTCTGAAGGCTTGGTTCACAACCAAGATCTTCAGAAATTGGTTCCACCAACACTTTGTAAAGGAGGTCATTCGTTATCAGACCAGACGGAGACACTGAAAATCCCATGAGACCAGGTAAAGGCCCTCCTGATTCTAGACAATGCACCTGCGCATCCGTCTGAGAAGGACTTGGTTGCTGAGAATGGTCAGATAAGGTGTCTGTTTATGCCACCTAATACAACTGCTCTCATCCAACCAATGGACCAGGGAATGATTGTGGCAACGAAGAGGCTATACTGACAGAAGTTTTTGGACGAGGTGATGGTTGTGTACAAGGATGAGGACGATCGCAGGGAAGGACGAGACATGCGAGGACAAAAAACTCTCGAAAACCTTCACCGATACGACCTCAAGTCTGCCATCTACAACTGGGCCAGTGCATGGAAGGAAGTCTCAGTCAAGACTAGAAAATGGTTGGTCTCGGCTGCTTCATGGAAGTGATGCTGTGCACGATTTTGTAGGTTTTGACATGGATGACTTCCATGCAAGGCTTCGTGCGGGTGGAGACAATGTGGATGTTGACGAAGTGCGTGAACGTTGGATGACGACGAGGGCAATCCTGGGTAGCTGATCATGTCTGATACCGAGATCGCATCTACTGTTGCCGGTCAGAGTACCCAGCAGGAAGATTCCGACGAGGACAGCGACGATGATGCGGACTCCTCACGGCTTGCAACTACCCCAACTATCCCCAGGCTGAGCACACTCCGGGAATATGTGGAGTTCGTCCTTGACTACCTAGAACACCCGGACTGCGACAGGGAGATGGGGCCCTTGGGTTTTGTGGGTGAAGTGCGAGCTTTCAGGCAGCGCATCATTAATCGTCAAAATCGTCGTTCCTTGTGTCAATCGACCATTGACAGTTTTTTCAGGCCAGTCAACCCTGCCGTCGTCAACCCTCGCTCCACACCATCATCTCACCAAGACAGGCCTTCTAGCTCCGAGCCACAGCCCAGCACATCAGGTACGGCGGAGTCACCACTGGATGTTAGTTTGCGTCTATCTTCGAAGTCCTCTGCAGTGGATAGCATATCACCACGTCCCACCAAGATGCCCCTACGCCGCCTCTGTCAGCTCATCTCGGACTCTGACAGCGACTAAATTCTCCAGGGCTCGTCACTAGACCACACTGGAATTTACTGTTATGTACAGTGCAGTGAAGTGATGTGATCCCAGTTATAAAAAAAAAACGTTGTGGAAAGTGTTGGTGAGAAGTGCTGGTGATTGTCAATTGCAAAGGTGTGTCAGGTGCAAGGTCTTCCTGTCAGAGTCTGAGATGATAGAGTGGGTTATTACATCAGGACGGCGGCTTCTTTTCGTAAGTACCCTAACTTCATTAAAATTCCTTGTTTAGTTCTTTCCATATCATTAATCTTATGCATAAACTGTGTGCAAGATGATTTCCATAATGATTTTCATGTCTAACCTGTTTTCAGCATGGTGTAAATGTGTTAAAAAAATTCCCAAAATGTTAATCATAATTTCCTGCTTGCAATTTAATTTTTTCATGCATGGTTTTTAAGTGCACCAGCAATGAAAATGGTGAATGCCAGTGAATTTCATGTCCGGTCATAACCTAACCTAACCTATCCTAACCTAACCTATGATTACCACAAAGATTTTCATGTCTAACCTGTTTTCAGCATGCTGTAAATGTGTTAAAAAATTTCCCAAAATGTTAATCATAATTTCCTGCTTGCAATTTAATTTTTTCATGCACAGTTTTTAAGTGCACCAGCTATGAAAAAGGTGAATGCCAGTGAATTTCATGTCCGGTCATAACCTAACCTAACCTAACCTGACCTAACCTAACTCAACCTAACCTAACCTATCCTAACCTAACCTAACCTAACCTAACCTATCCTAACCTAACCTATGATTACCATAAAGATTTTCATGTCTAACTTGTTTACAGCATGCTGTAAATGTGTTAAAAAATTTTCCAAAATGTTAATCATAATTTCCTGCTTGCAATTTAATTTTTTCATGCATGGTTTTTAAGTGCACCAGCTATGAAAAAGGTGAATGGCAGTGAATTTCATGTCTGGTCATAACCTAACCTAACCTAACCTATCCTAACCTAACCTATGATTACCATAAAGATTTTCATGTCTAACCTGTTTTCAGCTTGCTGTAAATGTGTTAAAAAATTTCCCAAAATGTTAATCATAATTTCCTGCTTGCAATTTAATTTTTTCATGCATGGTTTTTAAGTGCACCAGCTATGAAAAAGGTGAATGCCAGTGAATTTCATGTCCGGTCATAACCTAACCTAACCTAACCTAACCTAACCTAGCCTAACCTAACCTAACCTAACCATTTTTCTGGTAGCAATTTACATCATTTGCTGTATTTGATGCTTTGTATCCAATAATTTAGTGCATAAAATGTGAGAAAAGATGAATTCCATGTCCGATACTTACTTATACTATGCTGGCAAGTTCTGACCACCTATGCCTTACTCACCTCTAAATCATCATTTTTTGGTTAAAATTCAATTAATTTATGCTTTGTGTGCATTATTTATGTGAAAAAGGACCTAAATAAGTGCAATACATGTCCGGTAGGGAGGTAGGAAGGTAGTTTTCTGATTGAGGTTAGGTTAGGTAAGGCTCATGAATGACCAGTGCTGGAGCTTCAGGCCCAATATTCGAACAAGACCACTGTCCGGACATGCCTTTGGCTCTATTGCGTCGAATAGTGGAGGGATTACTGTATACTGTATGGCAAAAAATATATTCATAAAATAAGGACACGTGATGCATACCACGAAGACTAAAATTCATAATTATAAAAGGTAAAAAAATACTCTTCACCAATTAAATTTATAAAAAATATGAAGTACAATCTATCTCTATCTATCTATTGCCAGACGCCTCAATCCCGAACGGGGTGGCCACAAACAAATCGCCTCCATGTCACTCTGTCCCCTGCCATTTCACTACCACGCTCCCAACTCACACCCC